>CACRXK020012021.1:0-15602 GCA_902702795.2 Paramuricea clavata
CCTTCGGCTCTAAAGCAGCTCTTCTTTGGGGCTAAAACTGTGCTCTTCTGAGAGGGCCAAAATAGCTCTGGTTAAAAAAGTAGGGGTTAAATTGGCCTTTCTTGTGGTCTATAATGGCTCAGAAATAGAACCATATTGCAGAGTTCCAAATGAGGCCCTTTAAGCCTGGAAACCCCACTTTCAGAAAGTTTCCAATTTAGGCAATTAATTTGTAAACTTTCCAAAATTAGGCAGGAAGCAAAGCACAAACTAGGCTTTGAATAATGGCAGTGAAAGGTTGCAGTAAACTGTTAAATATACATTGAAATCTATCATAATAATTTATATATTTTAGAATTTTTAAATAGTTTATAAGCAGCTTACGCATTGCCTTCACAACCGCATATATGTGTTATATTTATACCCTGATGGCTGACCTAAAAGGCTTAAGATAGTCAGATCATGTTTCATTGTAATCTTATTACGATTGTCAACGCATTGGCTTCCAACCGTGACAAGACGTCATTGCCTATTTTGTTATGCGAGAAAACTGGAAACAACCTAGTTTTAATGACTCTAGGTTGTTCTCAGGCTCTTGCGCACTAAAAACTAGGTTGTTTCTAGGCCCTGCGCACTAAAAACTAGGTTGTTTCTAGGCCCTTGCGCACTAAAAACTAGGTTGTTCTCAATCTTCTCAAGCAGCCAAACTCCTCGGTCAAGGAAACATCTGCATGCCTAACATATCTAGCTATTTGGCATTATAATAATTTGCGTTCAAAGATTTAAGGTATAGATTGACTCATTAATAGAACAACACAACACTTTTTGTCTTGTGTCTAATATAAGTATTGTTTGATCTTAATTGTTATTACTTATTGTAAAGTTCTATAGAGGAACAGCATTGTCACTGTCGTGATAAGTATAATAGTTTAATGATTCAACATTAATTTATTGCGCAAACCCTGCAACTGCAGACAGTATCAAGTGGTTTGAACTTCTCAAGTTTGGTATACACTCGCAGAGCCGCAAGAGACTTTTTGTATTAAATCAAAATGTACAGTTATTTAAATTAATAAAAAATAAGCGGTTCACGATATTTTTTATTAAATAACTATACATTATAAAAGCCTCTGTCGACGAAAGTGTCTTGTATAAAAGTAAATTCAGCTTGATGTAGCAAAGATTTCAATATATAATATATTATTCATTTCGTGATGATGA
The DNA here is from genome assembly GCA_902702795.2 of Paramuricea clavata. Classification (NCBI taxonomy): domain Eukaryota; kingdom Metazoa; phylum Cnidaria; class Anthozoa; order Malacalcyonacea; family Plexauridae; genus Paramuricea; species Paramuricea clavata. The sequence continues at coordinate 1,201 of CACRXK020012021.1, forward strand.
CTATAGTTTAGTCGAAACGTCAAAATGCCCTCAATTTTCGGAGTATCTATTGTTTTGTATTTTATAATACTGTATACAGTATTCTGATTTTCAACAACATTGTCTAGCGTATCTTGCCCTCCGTTATATTAATAACAGCTTCAGAGATGAATACTAGGTCTATAGGTGATCTTAATTTAATCTTGATGTTATAAAGCTAGAATCATAGATTAAGGAATGAATAGATGGCTCACTCCTTTGATGTTTTTGACGCTGCCGGCGCCCACGCATGTTCTTGCCAGAGTAATGGCGGCCTAGCAAGTAACTGTAGTAAAATGCATTGTAAAATTGACATCCGTGCTACTAAATTCAGTATTTATATAATTCTGATTTATCTTTCCATTAAACACCCCAAAAGCGGAAAAATGCAGGATTTAATAGCACGGATGTCAATTTTACAATGCATTTTACTACAGTTACTTGCTAGGCCGCCATTACTCTGGCAAGAACATGCGTGGGTGCCGGCAGCGTCAAAAACATCAAAGGAGTGAGCCATCTATTCATCCCTTAATCTATGCTAGAATTATATTCACTGGTGCATTGTTGAATATGTTTAGTTGCCATAGCAAAATAAACAGACAGATTGTACGTAAGTAGCTTCACGCCTCAACGCGCGTCGTCATAGTCGTGGCCGTGGGCGTCGAAAATTGCTTCGTAAGTTCGTAACTATACGCATTGCGTCATTTTCTAAAAATTGATTATGTGATGTCATCACATGAGTTATAAAACAACGAGAATTGTCGTATTTCTATTAAATTTAAGTGAACATCTCAGAGGAATATAGTAAAAAGAAAATTATATAACACCGAATTAACAATAAAATGTTAAGAGCTAGAAGCTATAAGTCCGGCATCAGACGATGTCCTTTGATAAATTGTACCTATCGAAATTTTCGGCTCGATAACTTGAAAACTCATTTGAAATCGGGAAGACATAAAATTAATAACATCGTTGTGCTAAATAAAATTTTTGAAATCGTCCGAAGCAATTCTCTCCCAGAAGGAAATCTCCTCCGTGTTGAAGATAACGAAGTTATTCAAGTTGCCATGCCTATGGATTCACAGTTGAGAAACACGACATTGATCCAAGATCAAGTTGCCAGTACCAGTGGTTCAACAAGATCGCAAAGTTCAGCAGCTCCACAGGAAACACTGCATTCCCAAGATCCAATAGCCAGTGTCACTGCTGACACTGATGAACAATTTACCGACCCTCTTACGGTTACAGACCCACTTCAACCACAAGCGACAGCATCGTCATCGAGTCAAGAAATTCACTCACTGCAAGAAGCTGTTGCATCTTTACACACTGCCATTCAAAAAATCAAAATTAATGAGAGGGACATGAAAACAGTTCTTGTAGATGCAAAAGCGGTTCTTGAGAGCAAACTTTCTGAAATAGATCAGCGCTTAGACAAGGCCGACAATGTGGCTACCATCGTTGATAACAGCACGCAGTCATTGGTTCAGTTGCAAATGACATATCCTTGGCTACAAGTAAAGCTCCGGTCACCACCAAATGCACCGTTAGGTGCATGTTGTCTATGTCAGCGCCATTCTTTACAAATACGTTCACTTCGTGGTTACTCCAGCATGCAGAATTGGCTCGATTGTTCTGTTGTGCTTGATAGCGATCATCGTGCGCAAAGAGTTAAAAATCATGAACAGTCAGAATGTCATAAAAGCAGCAAGTCAGCAGAAGAACAAAGAAAAAGGAATGCTATCTTATTTTCCTCTCAAGTTGCTCAAAAGAAAGAGACGGAAGTTACAGAAAGGTTCCTTTTGCGATGTTATGGACTAATACAGTGCCATGTACCATATAACAGATATCCATTCATGACATATCTGCACCATCTTCAAGGAGTGGAGGTGGGAAACCGACACCTAACTGATATGGCTATGGCCAGTGCTTCCGATTGTATAACGTGCAGTTGCGATCCTTGGTGCAATTCATTCATTCACCCAACCCTTCAACTGGCCGTCTTCGGCACTGCCATCTATCATTCGACAAAGTAACAGTTGAACATATTACACGTCAAGTAGTTAATCTCAGAATCTTGGATCTTAATGGCGAACTGGTCTGTGTCAATGGAAATCAAAGTGTCATTTCTCGACATGAAGATCATGTACCAGATTACACAATCAGTCTTGGAAATATTCCCTCGGCCGATCATACCAGTGATGCAAGAGGTGTATTCTGTCATGTTTACGACTTTCTCCACAAGCAATTAGAAATGTCGAATGAAACCATCAGTCATATTGTATCTTTGTCATCTTCAGACTGTGAAGCCGTGTATACAGGTAGAATTCAGGGTCTTCAGCGTCTTTGGAAAGAGAAATTCAATCGTGCTCATCTTCATTTTGCTGACAGGGCGCACAAGATCGAATCCATGATCGGGAAGATTCGCAAAGAAGCTGAAATGAGATGGCTCGATGAAATCTTATCTCAACTGGATAGTATGATCTCAAAAATTTGCCAATCACCAAAGCAACATAGAAATCGCAGACATGCTGCAACCCTCGCTGATTCACTGGTAAAGAGTATGAAGAGGCTGGTGGAGACAAGATTTATACGTTACTTGGTTGGCTCAGTTGATGCTGTTTTAACTAATGCTTATGTACTGGAATTACTCTGGCAAGAACAAGCTGCTGAGGGAGATAACGAAATTCGTGGTCACTTGAAGAATTTAGTGAGTCCGCTTTTTCTATCAACCTTACTTATACTCACCGACGTATTTAGTCAGTCTGCATTCACAAGTGAAGCTGCACAGTCTGATCTGTATCCATTATGGGATGACAAAGCCAATGTAGATAAATTTATTGGAAACATAACAAAAATGAATGAAATGCCCGTTCTGGAAAATCCCTTGAACAGACGGCTGCATTTACAATACCCAAGTATCCAAAAAGGGAATTTTACTCCAAATTTTAGTAAACCCATCAGCAAGTCAACATTTTACAACATGATGTTCAATTCCAACCTCGGGTACGACATCGTCCACAACCGTTGACACCAGATGACATCATCAGAACAACTGAAGATAGATTGAAGCAATTAACGTCAGCAATATTACGAGAAGCTCCAATATTTTTGGCGATGGGCGAACAGGAAGAAAATGTAATAAAGATGTTTGATGTCAAGTCGTTTGATTACCACAGCTCTGAAAGTCTGCGTGAACAAAATAACAATGAATTTATTTCATTTGCTAAACATCTAAACAGAGGTAACCTTTCATTTCCACGACACCGCTGCTGTGAAGTATGTTCTGGGATAGATTGCTCATGCTTTCTTGACCAGTACATAGCTTTTAAAGAAAGAGTCCGGGATAACAAGGAGAGATTCAATAATTTTTGGTTTGTTGAAAACGAAGCACATCAGATTACATGGAATACCTCTAATGTTTTATGCTGCTTTCAAAAAACGGAACATGGCTTACATGAAGGTATACCGGATTTAGTTGAAATCATCGAAATTTGCCTCGTTATGTCCAGATCTCAATCAGATACAGAACGATTTGGGAAACTTGCTAAAGATGTGTCCGAAAAAAGATTTGGTGAAAAATTTAACGAAACGCATCAAGACCAAAATAAAAGGGACAGAGTTAATCAGGAAACGTTTATTTATGGTAATTCAGTTCCACTCCATTCCCTTCCGCTCGAAGATCTGAGGAAAGAATGGAGTAAAACGCATTTACCAGCCATTTTAAGGACCAATCCAGACAAGGAAAGTTCGACCCTGAAGACTCTCCGAAATAAAGAGCAAAAAGTAAAATTTTGGTTTCAAAAACAATAAACATAATTAAACAACGAAGTACACTTAGTAACTATTTAGCACTAATAAATGAAGCACTGTATTGACAATAGTGTATAATTTGCTTTGAGCATGGATATTGGACTTTGGTTATGACTTATCGGTTTCACTCTCAGGGACTTATCAGTCAAAACATAATAAATTGCTATCACTGGAATCCTTTATCTTATTCTTAATATGCATGCAGACAGTGATGAACTTAATATCATCAGAAAATGAAAAATATCTAAACAGCTAAATGTTAATATACGTATATAACATAAGATGTTATTTTAGGAAGACTTAATATAATGTGAAAAGAAGTTAAAAACTGATGAATCAATCTTTTTGACATATATTGGCAGCAACTATTTACCACTAACCAGGAAATTTAAAAGGGCCGGTACATGCAATTGATGCAAAATTGCTTTATTGCGCAATAAAAAAATTGAAAAACTAGGCAACAAAACAAATATTAGGCTAACCCCAGGCACGAGAGAAATGCCATTTGGAGCCCTGCATATTGGCCCTTTGGGTGCTAAAAAACTACACCATTAGAAAAGCTATATCGGCTCCGTCGGTCTAAAGCAGCTCTTCATTGGGGCTGAAACTACTCTGTAACTCAGTAGCCAAAACAGCTCCGGTTAGCGAGCCAAATCAACGCTTTTTGGGGTTCATTATGACCACAAATGGGAGCCAAATTATCTCCTCGAAATGCCAAAATAGCCCCCTAATTTTCTGAATTGGCCCGTATTGAAAGTTGAAATAGCCCCTGCTTTTGCCAAAACAGCTCCTACTAAAAGCTGAAACAGCCCTTACACTGGAAGGGCCAAATCACCCCTAGGGGCCGCATTGTTATAGGTGCCATTTTGACCCCCAAAAAAGATCTATTTTGCTGTCATCGTTTTGGCCCCATTTTTGGGGTCGTTTCAGCCCTTTTTAATTTACAGTGTATGGTTACAATATACTGTAGAACTATAATATAAACATATAATCAATTTAGAATTTTGTTCTGGCACTGCTGTATGGGTTTTTGTACTGTCCATGAAGTAAATTGAGTGTATATGATTTCAATTTGTGATTAATTGTTTATTTACTTGGTACAAAGTCAAGAATATTTCTCAGGCCCAAAAAATTTGTCTAATAAGGTAAAATCATTCCCTTTCCATATCTAAACTACACTGAACACTTAAACATTGTGTTTTGCATACACTACAGCATAAATTGGGTTGCAAATGTCCTCCAAGGCGTCAATATCAGTACCTGTATCTGAATGCCTTTTCGTAAAAGATCTCATCATATCTTTCGGTCAGAATTTGCAACCAACTCAATTACTCAAAACAATTATGCAAGCCAAGTGATTCCGCTTTTATGTGTCTTCGGTCAAGTTTATATGCTGTACTAGCAGTCATGCAATAACGACTGGTACGTTATAAAATACAACACACAATATACTACGTTTGGCATAAAGTGAACAAAATTGAGATAACAATATAATGGATGATTGAAAAATAACATGTAGAATTAGTTTTGTGTTTTGGTCAAGTTCAGCTACATGACCAGAGGGAACCAGGGTCTTCGCCGGAGCCCGAGCGCAGGTAAAAGACCCTGGCTTGCGCGGTTGATGGTATCATTGCATTTGAACTATTATATCAGTTGGTGTTATTCAGTGCGATTAGCAAGTATTATTGGAAAGATGACTTTCATATACGTTGTGATCACCAAATAAATAGCTCATGCACAAACATTTCTCCATTTCGTCGTAAGTTTACAAAGCAGATTTTATACTTTGGCACTGATATTTGTCTTTGATATGAACATTTTTTCTTCTAGTTTAAGATTATTTAAGAGTGATCCTGTCGTAAGATTTCTACGGACAATATTTCATTTTAGTGCAGTGCCGTAACCACAACGATAATTGGGGGGGTATTCATATATTCGTTTTCACCTACCCGCATAAAAACAATTTATTTCAAAAGAAATTAGTAAAGTAGAACACGAATATATGAATATTTCCCCCTCCCCCAATTATCGTTCTGGCTACGGCACTGTTTTAGTGTTGTCTTTGCGAATCCGTTGGCTTCGTGCTACTTTTGTTTTAAATACCTTGATCGCGTTAAAAGAGTTCTCAGCCGAGAGACATAGCCAAAAGACCTAGCATTAATTAACGTCCTTGTCATTTTACTGAGACAGAGCCAAAACTGAGGATTTCCGAAAGCTTTATCTGTACCTTCCCAAAGTTGTAGACAAGATATGTCGTGTACGTCCAACACGCATAATATAACATAACTCAAAATTATTCGAGCAAAACCGGTCTTCTGTCAAAAGGAAAACTGGTTAATAGAAATTGGTATTTTGAGTGACATAATCGTTTGTCGTCATCGATCCGTGTCGTTGTACCCGATTAGCACGGAAATTTTGTCTTCGATTGCTCGGCTGCCAGCCGGGCTGTACTATAGTATACTATTCGTTCAAAAAATGCGCGCATTTCGGAGACTGGTTCTAGAATGTTTCATAAGCAGAAAACCACCAAAATTACATTAAATTTTCCGAAAATCATCGAAATGCATCAAAATTCAACTTCCCAATGCATACAGCTAGCTATGCGACAGGTAAATAAACGAGAAAAAAAATTACGGCAAAGAGAAACATTGAGAATTATTAGCGCTCACTCTGGGATTCGAACTTACGACCATCGGCATACACGCTAAGTGCTGTTCCCCTGCGCCACCACGTCTTACACGGAAAATATGTTAATTTATTGTATATATAGAGGTTATTCTTAGCCAGCGCAATTTATGATTGCGTAAATACGTACACCATTGTACACGGCCAAGGGTACAGTACCAGCGGAGCCGTATCTACTCTTTAAAACAATATTTACAATACATCACGGCATAGATCACGGCTACCAGCCGGGGTTATTTAACTGTAATACAATACTACAATGCAATACGTGTGTCAGCCGAGCCCGTCGGTAGTATACTATAGTATACTACAATACATCACGGCTAACAGCCGGGCCTGTCTGTAGTATACTATAGTATACTACAGACATGCAGGCACGCGGGTGATGGCAAATAAATAAAATATAATATATTATTACAGTATAATATAATATATTATTAATATATTATTATTACCGTTAAATAACCCCGGCTGGTAGCCGTTATGTTTCATTATTATTATCACTACTCATATCAAACTTTGCGTTAACAAAAAGTCATATCGTATTGCGCGTATCATATTTCCAACTTTTCCCTATACAAATCACCCCAAAATTTGATGTTTTTTTCGCTTACGCTTGCTCTACGATTATATTGGTGTTCAGTTACCCTCGGTATAGGAAAGAATAAGTCTTTAGACGCCTTTTGAATGTAATTTTATGGGGAAATAATCCTTAATTCGAATGTCACTTTTCGTTTGATTGTGGGCTGTTTGTTAGAATTTGTATAGGAAATTCGCCTCGCGCGTGGTGTCTGTTGAAGAAAACTGGCACTAGGACCTTCTGCGCAGGTCTTTGACTCCAGTTACTGCCTGATTTGAAGTCTTCGTGAAATTTGGCGCATTTTGATAGCAAATTCATGCTTATTGATGGCGATTTGGGAATGTCAAAATGAGCGCAAAGATGTGGGTTTTGCTTGTGTTCACAAGCTCATTAGTAATTCACTCGCTCGGCTGCAAGAGATGGCGAAGGGACGTCTCAGACTCAATCTCGACTCTACCTTATATACCTTATATGTCTTATATTGTACACCAGATAAGTGTTGAACAATTGTAATGATTTTACTTTTAATAAAATTAGTTATACTGCCTCATTATAACTGAAGTTTACGCTTGGGAAATGCTGCTTAGTAATATACATTATCTGATTAATACCGTATAGTTTCTTGATCTACACTATGGCATGATCAGAATACAAACGACAAGAGGATCAAAGTTATGATTCGTGCTTGGCCATTATTGTTGTCAATCGTATTCATAAAATACGTTGTCGTTTCTAGGTTTTTCAGCAGGTTTACTCGATACATCGTGTTCGATTTATAAGTCAAACGGTTCAGTGCTCGAAGCGTGCGCGCTTAGGTCTCACTCTCTCCGTCATATAATACTAATAATAGTAACAATAATGAACTTTATTTAATTTAATGAAGGCATTACAAAACCAGTTTGGCACATCTAATCTTTAATATAATGGGCTTCAACACTGGGCCGTCTGTAATTTCACAGGACACTAGTTTGAGCAAATGTTCATTCATATAGGGGGAAAGTTTGATATTATTATTGTTATTATTATTATTATCTAATCTTATTTACACCCATATACAACGGTAGCCCTTCAGCAAGTTTATCTACAGTTCCTTGTAGCTGATTTTCAAGGGGCCGTTGATTAATAATAAGGGAAGAAAATAATGAAAATATACGAATATATATATATATATATATATATATATATATATATATATATAAATATATATATATATATATATATATATATAACACACGAATAATTCCTCCCCCCCCCCTTCCTTCACTCTGTCCTCCCGCCCACCCTTATAATAAAACAATAAAAACTTTAACAATCTACGTTTGTCTGTCTCGGAGCAGCGCTTTAAATCTTGTTAATGTTATACCATTATCTTTAAGTTCTGTTGGCAGTTCATTCCAAATATTTACTCCTGAGTAGCCGATACTTTTTTTAAGAAAATGAGTTTTAGGGTTTTTTATCGAAAAGTCACAATCGTTATTGCGTAAATTATAATTTTCATTATTTTTCACATTAAAGATATCAGTAATTGTTGCCATTTTTGGCTTTGTACATAAAAACTGCCTTATTCTCTCTCCAATTTTCTATCAGTGGCTGCCAGCCTAAGTCCTGTAAAATAGTCTCGGACCGAACTTCGTAAGACCTCCCAGTAATGACTCTTGCAGCCCTGTTTTGCATTTTCTGCAGCTTTTCAAGCGAGTAAACATTACCAATGTCCCAAACAAGGCTACAGTATTCAAAGTGAGGTTGTACTATTGCATTATAAACTGAAATTAACGTTGACTGGGGTACAACATTTTTTCATTCGTCGAATCATGGCCTTTGATACCTTGGTAACGACATTATCTATATGTGCATTCCATTTTAGCTGATCATCAATAATAACACCTAAAGTTTTTGTTTCTTTCACTCTTTTTATATTACAAATTCCTAATTTAACGTCTGGATCATCTTCAATTTTGCTAATCCGTTGCTTAGACCCGGCTATCATATATTCAGTTTTCGGTCCTTATTGAGAGTTAATTTATTGTCCAATGTATATTTTCCAAATCATTGTTTACTTTTGTTTGGATGTCTATAATCGAGCACCCGCTTGCTGTCAGATTAGTATCGTTTGCCAACAAACTGGCTGTAGTCGTTCTTAAACAATTGACCATTTGCATAATAGACTAAATTTTGAACTAAACAAGTCTAGACAAAAATTTCATCACAGCTTGAAAGAGCATCACAAAATTAGTAATATTCCAAAGTTTCGTTGCGAAATGTTGTAAAATGCAGAAAATATAGCCTTGCGAAATTTGCAATTTTCAGTCATTTTAGATTACAAACGGGAAATTGACAGCCCCAAACCCTTCGCTGTCAATTTCCGGTTTGTAATCTAAAATGACTGAAAATTGCAAATTTCGCACGGCTATATTTTCCGCATTTTACAACATTTTGCAACGAAACTTTGGAATATTACTAATTTTGTGATGCTCTTTCAAGCTGTAATGAAATTTTTGTTGAGATCAAAATTTAGTCTATTACGCAAATGGTCAATTAGGCAAGTCGTTTATATAAATAAGAAACAATATTGGGCCTAAATTTGAACCTTGTGGTACAACACAACAAATTATTCGAGGTTGGGATGTCACTTGATTTACTTTACACATTTGTTTTCTATTCGTTAAATATGATTTAAACCAATTTAAAGCCAAACTTAAAGCCATTACAGCCAAAGTAAGACAATTTTTTTTATCAAAATATCATGGTCGACACAGTCGAAAGCTTTTTTGAGATCGAGAAAAATAATTCCGTTTAAAAGACCATTATCCTTATTGATGTACCATTTGTTCGTATTATTCAAAAGGGAAGTTGTAGTCGAACTCTTTTTCCTAAAGCCAGTTTGACTGTCCGACAGCAAGTGGTTAGACTCCAAATACCCATATTGAGTTGCCTGGAGATAAGCTTTTCAAACACTTTAACTACTACAGATATAATAGATATTGGTCTGTAGTTACAACAATCTAGTTTGCTATCCCCCTTTATGTATAGGAGATATGCATGCAATTTTAAGGTCATCAGGAAATACGCCTTTTTCAATGGATTTATTGAAAATATTTGTGAGGGATTCGGCAATTATTTCCACACTATCTTTCAAAAGTTTTGGTGATATACGATCATGTCCAGTAGCTTTGGAAGTTTTGATTCTTGAAATTTCACTTTTTACCTCCACTACAGAAATGTTTTGAATTTCAAATGTAGTTTCAGTAGGGTTGACATATGCCTCAAAACTATTATGCCCATTTGAGAGATTATCAGCCAAAACGCGGTTCCAATATCATTGAAATATTTATTCATACCTTCTGCAATTTCATCTGGATTTGTTGTAACTTTCTGATCAATTATCAGTTCATTAATTTTAGCTGTTTTCGATTTCTTGTTTGTTAATTGATTTATAGTTTTCCACATAGATTTTGAATCCTTATTGCATTGATTTATCGCATTATTGTAATAATTCGCTTTTGTATCTTTTACTGACTTGCTCAAATTATTTCTAGCCTTTTTATATGCATTATGAAAGTGGGTTGAACCTGTTTTGATTGCTTTTTTCTTAAGAAAATCCCTATGATACATTTTTGTTTTGATTTCCGAAGTTATCCATGGCACATGTTCGCTTCGAACTCTCCTGATGACCTGTGGTGCATGCATATCCGCGCTACTAACAAAAATGTTTCCTTCCAGTCATCCCAAAGGATATTCGGATCGGATTCATGCGGCTGTGAATGAAGGATATTATACAAATCTAGACTAAAAGCTTCTATATTATAACGCTTAATTAAACAGCTGTCGCGCATTGATAATCTTTGGTTGCCTACGTGGTATAGATATTTTCCTGTCCATATAGATTAAGCTATGATCGCTGATACCGATATAATGTACACCGGACTTAATTATTATCTCTGGACGATTACTAAAAACCAAATCGATTTGTGTTCGAGATCTTTCGGTGACTCGAATCGGTTCATCAATCATTTGGTCAAGTTGATACATTCTAGCCAAATACATGTGATAACCTTTGGGTTTCGATTTTATCAGGTTAATAATAATAATAGCTTTATTCATCCATCTTAAGATAAAAAAGTACAATGGACTTACAATTACTTGTTTAAGAAAGTATATATGCTGCGGATATGTCTTTATATTACAAATTGTTGTAAGATAATTTAGAAAACTAACTAAGAAGTTAAAACTAATAAATTCTTTAATCTAATAAGTTCTTCTAATAAGTTAAAACTATTTATACATATTTACAAGCTCTACCTGAAAATGAATGTTTATGCCTTTCAGTTCCTGAGAAGAATGATATATTGCGATTCCGGTCAATGTTCCTTAAATTGTACTGATTGTTAATTAATTTTGGCAAAACACTGCGACAGGGATGGTGTGGATCGTTCATAAACCTATCAACTTCTCGACTAGTTGCCTCTTCCCTTCTTTCGTTCAACGGTGGTAGGTAATCTTTTTCCAGGCCAAGGATTCTTAAGCTCCTGGATTGGACCCGCTCTATTTCATCTCGCAGGTAATTAGGGAGTCCCGCCCAGACAGGTGATGCATACTCGAGAATTGGTCTTATTTTGGATTGATAGGTAATAATACCGACTTCAGCTGGTAACTGCGATTTCCTGCATTCTCTAAGATGGTAAAGGCGTTTATTTGCTTTACGTGTAATCTCTTCAACATGTGCGTTCCATTTTAGATTATTTTGGAACGACACGCCAAGTAATTTAAAAGCGTTGACCCTTTCTATTAACTCATTTCCAATACGAAGACGTGGTGGTTCAGGTATAGCGTCCGTGAACGAGATCCACATGTCCTTAGTTTTTTTAGCATTAATTGCCATTTTATTTAACACCGCCCAGTTATTTACTTCATTGATAGATTGTTGTAAATTACTATTAGAATCTACGCTCACTATTTGGTGTTGTGTGCAGTCATCTGCATACTTATTCGTACTGACTTTTAGTTGTTCTGGTAAGGCGTCCTCCAAATCATCAATGTAGGTATTAAAAAGAATGGGAGATATTACAGAGCCTTGCGGGACTCCGGCCGGGCATGTTGCAATGGATGATAAGGTACCATTGAGATTTACTTGTTGAACTCTTCCGGAAAGGAAACTTTTAATCCATAACCAGAAGGGTTTATTTATGTTCATAGCTGCTAATTTGTTCAAAAGAATATTGTGATCCACAAGGTCGAAGGCCTTACGAAAGTCAATGAAGGCCGCATGAACCCCCATTTTGCCTGTTTTTGAACAATCAGTGGCATTAAACCAGGTTTGGGTAGTTGATATTAACGCAGAGACTGTGCTTCGATGTTGAGTAAACGCGTGCTGGTTATTCTTAATTTTCAGGTCTTCAATATTTAACTGGAGCTGGATCTTTTCCAGGATCTTGGCAAGATGGGGTAAGACTGATATCTGGCGGAAATCATTGTTAATGTCTCTCGGCGGTTGCACTTTAGGAACAGGAAAAATTAGGGCATGTTTGTAGAGTGATGGATAACAACATTGACTTATACTACAGCACACAATGTCATAAACCACAGGAGCTAGGTCTTCGTGGTATTGTTTGAGCATCCATGCAGGAACCTTATCGATGCCAGTTGCTTTTCTTGGATTAAGATGTTTTAAGACCGCTTTAACTTGGCCAATAGAAGGAAGGGGTTGGTTTGTTATTCTTATGTGGGTGGTTCACTTCAGGTATTTCAAAGGCGACATTCGTGTAACGGTCCGACCATGGTTTAGTGAAGGCTTTCTGAAGTTTTTCAGCTAAGTCGGATAAGTCTAGGTTTTCGGGCCCGTGTGGAAATTGGGTGTGGGTTGTGTTTTCGGCATTTACTAAAGAGTAGATACAGTTATACCACTTCGATTGATTCGAGGTACGAAATTCTGAGGCCTTGGACCGATAGTAGGTGGCTTTAGCTTTAGCTATAAGATTTGCCACTTTCTCGCATAGTTGTTTGTATCTTGGCTGATCACCACGAGAAAAGGCCTTCTGACGAGCTTTGATTTGCATTTTAATATTACCGGTGATCCACGGTTTATCAGAGTGATGTACTCTGATGGTTTTTTCAGGTAAGAACTCGTCAAGCATCTTGATTATAATGGAGTTATAAGCTGATACTTTCTCATCCACATCCAGTGCTGAATATACAGTAGTCCAATCTTCAGAAGCTATATTCAGGGAGAGGTCATTTAAATTTGCTCGTTTCATCAATCTAATTTTTTTTGACGTAACCGGAGTTTTCTGTCTTTTAATGGACTTGATTAGAAGACATTGGTGGTCGGAGCGTCCGATTGGGGGGAGATGGCTAACAGTGTCAAAGAGAGGGAGCATATTTGTAAGGATTTGATCAAGAATGTTGTGTCCTCTAGTCGGTTTAGTTACAGATCTTTTTAAATTAAATCTGTTACATAGTTTTCTTAATTTTAGTTGATTGAAGTCCCCAGCTATAACAATTCCAGATGAAGGACGTTCGCGCAAGAGACTATCTATACAAGTAGTTAAGTATTCATTCATATCGATTGCTTGTTCGGCGGATTGACCAGGAGGGTAGTACACAACAGCAGCAACGATTGTACTGTAAGGTCTAGGGGTTCTGGGGGGTTTTAACAACAACCATATCACTTCTTTGTTTTCTTCTTCGAGGGGAGTCATACGCTCTGCTGGTAAACAATTATTCACGTAGGCGATCACTCCACCGCCAGGAGACTTTCTATCGCGACGAAATATGTTGTATTTATTACCGATCTTAACCGAGGAATCACCGATATCATCACTTAGCCAGGATTCAGTTATCATTACCACGGATGGGTCATAGATCGATACAACAGCAGCTAATTCGTCTACCTTATTTGTTATATGGCATACATTTGACAAGAGGAAGGACGGGACTGAGGACTTTCCAATGGTGGGGTTTGTATTAGTCTTAATGTTAATTAAATTATTAAAATTTACACTTCTCTGAGATGTATAATTATCACTTGTCCGTTGGAGCCAATCACAATTGAAATCGCCGATGCATATAATTTCCTTATTTTCACTATCCATTTTTTGTATACAGCTGACCTTGATTTTTTAAATTGATCGTAGCTGTAGCGTGCGAATGTCGAGTCAGGCTTCGTAATAGATAATTCGCTTTTTTTCTGTTCCAAGGCCATTTCTGTGGGCTAATATTTCTCGGATTCTCTTCTAGTATTATTTAACTCTATATTTATCAAAGGACAGTCAATATCAAGCTCAAATAGAGGTTTTAAAAAGGCTATCTT
>CACRXK020012022.1:0-15601 GCA_902702795.2 Paramuricea clavata
GTTTAATTATAAATTTAAATGAATTTAAATTTGAATCATTTGAATATGTTTTGAAAGAAGAGACCGGCCTAGCCTCCTCCGCAGGCATCTCGTAGTTCACGTACTTCAGAAAGTCGGTATTAATTTTTTTGCCTGCAAGAAGTTTTGCCCGATAATCGAAAGGCGATGCCTGCGGAGGAGGCTAAGACCGGGCCCGTTTTTAGGTGTCCGCAGCCGGGCTGACCATCTGCCATGTAGGCTAATATAAACATTGTAAACACAATTTTCATTCATCGAACATTCATCACACTTTGTTTTATTCATTTGAGAAACCGGGATTTTTAAAAACATTTCAAATGTGGCTTCCTATTATTTGCTTTCTTTTAATTTTGCAGCAATTGAATGGTGAAGAAGAGACGAGAAATGCTGCCGACAAATTAAAAGGTATTACATTTTACTTAAAATTTTATATATAAACTGTTGTTTTGTGACAAATGACAAATGTATTATTGCACTACACATGAATGCACAGTACGACCACGCTTTATTTTATGTAAACTATATTATACAAATGCATTTTATATATACTTCCATCATTTACTCTCAATTCAAGCGTACTTTAGAATAAGCAAGCTTTGTTGCTTTTTTTAGAAAAATTGATCATTATCCCAATTTTTTTGTCTATAAAATATTCAATGATTGATTCCAGACAGCTGTTTGACAGGTGCATGGCGATTTTTTCAACTATAATTTTTTATTTTAGCAGTTGCAAACCCAAGATTAACCTTACCAGATTAACCTTTTGAATGCAAAGGAGGTGACAACATAGTTCAGGGCGTGACCCCCAGTTTGTATGTTTAAATAGACAGACACTAGTCTGGACAAAGGGGGGTAGGGGACAGTCCTCCCCCCCAATAATTTCTGAAAGCCTTTGAGTGATAATTAAATTGTGTAATGAAGCTATAGAAATAATTTGACAACACATTCTTTATTCTAGGTCATCTTGAGGCCATAGGTTCTCAAGGCACATTTTTAGGAAATATACCTGAATTAAAATTTTCTCCCGATGGTAAATACTTCTATAAAAATTTTATTCATGGACGTGAACCTGTGGTTATCCGAAATGCGGCAAGTCATTGGTTGGCTGTGAAAAACTGGCCAAATGAAACGTACCTGAACTTGACATATGGAGAACTGCCATTTACAGTGCACATGTACAAAGTTTACAGGGACGCGTTAAGTGTCCGCAAGGACATGAACTTATCACATTTCCTGGAAATTTACAAAGAGCAATCTGTATATTTGGATTCACCATTTCCCCCTTCAAATTTGATTAATGAGATTAGTCTACCATCTATACTCCAGTGTAAAGAGATCAGTTCCACTATAAGTGATGTCTATCTTCTCATGAGCAGTGGAAACACCAGTTCACCATTACATCACGATGGATATGAAAATATTTTAGCAATAATCTCAGGGACAAAGAAAGTTATTCTCTTCAAAAGTTCTTACAGTGAAAATGTTTATGCTGATGAGTTTAATGTGTTACCTGGTCTTTCACCAATTGATCCTGAAAAAGTGGATCTAGAGAAATTTCCTAAGTTTGCAGATGTCATGTATTATGAGTCTGTACTTAATCCTGGTAAGTGCAAGTACAGATCAATGGTAGATTGTTTTGATGATGGTGGTGGTGGTTGATAAAGAAAGGATT
Source organism: Paramuricea clavata (assembly GCA_902702795.2). Lineage (NCBI taxonomy): Eukaryota > Metazoa > Cnidaria > Anthozoa > Malacalcyonacea > Plexauridae > Paramuricea > Paramuricea clavata. Next base: position 1,691 of record CACRXK020012022.1, read on the forward strand.
GATGGTGGTGCTGAATGATGTTGGTGGTGATGATGGTGGTGCTGGTAATGATGGTGGTGACAATGATGTTGGGTGATAAAGATGGTAATGATGATGATGGTGCTTGTAATGATGGTGCTAATGATGATGATGATAATGGTACTGATAATGATCATGATATTGATGATCATGATGGTGATGATGATGATGGTGCTGATAATGATCATGATAGTGATGATCATGATGGTGATGATGATGATGGTGCTGATAATGATTATGATAGTAATGATCATGATGGTGTTGATAATGGTCATGATAGTGATGATGATGATGGTGAGCTGATAATGATCATGATAGTGATGATTATGATGGTGATGATGATGATGGTGCTGATAATGATCATGATAGTTATGATCATGATGGTGATGATGATGATGATGATGATGGTGCTGATAATGATCATGATAGTAATGATCATGATGGTGATGATGATGATGGTGTTGATAATGGTCATGATAGTGATGATGATGATGGTGAGCTGATAATGATCATGATGATCATGATGGTGATGATGATGATGGTGCTGATAATGATCATGATAGTAATGATCATGATGGTGATGATGATGATGGTGCTGATAATGATTATGATAGTAATGATCATGATGGTGTTGATAATGGTCATGATAGTGATGATGATGATGGTGAGCTGATAATGATCATGATAGTGATGATTATGATGGTGATGATGATGATGGTGCTGATAATGATCATGATAGTTATGATCATGATGGTGATGATGATGATGATGATGATGGTGCTGATAATGATCATGATAGTAATGATCATGATGGTGATGATGATGATGGTGTTGATAATGGTCATGATAGTGATGATGATGATGGTGTGCTGATAATGATCATGATGATCATGATGGTGATGATGATGATGGTGCTGATAATGATCATGATAGTAATGATCATGATGGTCATGATGGTGAGCTGATAATGATCATGATGGTGGTGATGATGATGGTGAGCTGATAATGATCATGATGGTGATGATGGTGAGCTGATAATGATCATGATGGTGATGATGATGATGGTGAGCTGATAATGATCGTGATGATGATGATGGTGATGATGATGATGGTGAGCTGATAATGATCATGATAGTGATGATGGTGGTGGTGATGATAAATTATGGCAGTGATAATAATTGTAATAGTCATAATATTGGTGGTAGTGATTAATACCATGCTGGTGTTGGTGATGTGATGGAAATAATGGTGGTGATGTTGACAATGTTAGTGACATTTGGTCATGTTGACTTTAAATAGAAAATGTTAAAAATGATTGTATAATATAAATATTTTCAGGAGATATTTTATACATTCCTCAATATTGGTGGCATCATGTAACATCAGCTGGTGCACCAAATATTGCTATCAATATCTGGTTTGACATGTTTAATTATGAAGAACAGTTTGAAAGTGCTGGTCTGAAGGAAAGTCAAGATGTTGTCAAGGTATATTGAGTGAAGTAATGCACAGAAAGTAATCAAAGTATGTCGCCTTGGCTTTACAAACTCGTTCTCGTGACGATTGGCTTTAACAAGAATTTGGACTAAAAAAACAAGGGCCTGAGGAATTTTAGCAGGTTTTTCAATTTTCATGTTGGGAAATTTTGAGGCAGCCCCCTAATGTTTTGGTAGGCACTTATTTTAGAACATATGTATGGCATATTCTCTGTATGTCTGGTCTTTTCTCTTTCAGACAACAGAACTATTTGAAAAGTTAGCGAAAGAAGAGCCACAGAGTATTGAATGCAAGGAACAAGCCCCAGCTCTTGACCAAGCGTTAAAAATTGTTTTAAATGACAGTTCATCTGAATCACTGAGAATACCTAAAGTGGCAAAACGACCTGCTGATTTTAAATTGATCAGCGGTTACACAAGTGAGTTAAGGGAAGGTTTACTGCTCAGAAAAATGAGGCATCAATGATAAGATAGCTTCCCTGTTTTCAGCCCTTTAAGAACATCTCTACGTTTTTAGTGAAGGCCGGCTTTGATAAGGAATTTAGTGGCAGCCCTAGGCACATCAGCTATGGAAGCTGGACCCCAAAGTTTGAGATTTTTAACTAAACAGTTTCATTGGATGGGTAGGCAAGCCAATGTGGAGAAACGATGTGCCATCTAGGACGATGATATCCATCAAATTATAAATTCAGACTGATGAAGATAACAGGAGAGGAAACAGATCTGTTAGACTTGGCACCTGAAAGAATTCAGTTTCAAACATAAACTATGATAAAGTAATTGGTTGTGTTCTTTTTCAGTGCCTCCCTTGGGTTTTGGTACAGCTGGCCTCCACCCTGATGACAGACTGCCAGTAATTCTCACAGCCTTGGATGAAGGTTATAGGTAGCAACATGTTTATTATATATCATTGTGGTGTATGTCAACACCTTGCATGTTGCGTGCTTCGATGACGATGGAACTACCTGAAAAAAATAAACATAGATAACCAGTGGTGTGTTTATGTACATGCTATTGTTTGGTTCTAGGTTATTTGATACCGCGCAGATCTATGGAACCGAGGTTCCTTTGGGAGCAGCAATCAAGGAACGGAATATTCCTCGAGATGATGTAACCATAGTTACCAAACTTCATCCCCAGTACCACGGTTATGAATCCACGATTTCCGCGGTTCAAGAGTCTCTGGAGAATCTTCAAACTGACTATATTGATGTATTCCTTATCCACACAAAATACTGTGACGGGGGTTACTTCAAGTGTCCCGAAGGTGACTTTACGATTCCTGTAGTTTGCTTGATTTGTCTCAATTACCGTGTGAGAAGAGTGCTTCCACATCATCTCTATTTTCGCCACGTGCACACGTGAAAATCTCACAACTTGTCAACAAGATGTGTTCGCAACAGGCTTGTAGCAAGCTTGTCAACAAGTTGTAACAATGCTGTTATTTTATCAAGTTGCTACAAGGTTGTTACTTGTTGACAAATTGTTGAACTGTAGGACGATAAAATTTTTTTGGAACAACTTGTAACAAGTCTGTTGAGCTCAACAACCTTGTAGCAAGTTATCAACAAGCCATTGTTGACAACACATCCTGTTGACAAGTTGTTGGAACAGCATTGCTACATGTCTGCTGCCGGTTTGTTACAACTTGTGCGTTTTTATGTTTTCTCCTGTAATAACACTGAATCAATAAAGGATGGAACTCTTGGGGAAAACAGTTTAGAATTGACAGGGTTTTCCAATAGTAAAATGCTAGTTAGAGCTAGAACAATCATTATACTGCACATATTGAACTGTAGGTAAACCTGAAGGAACATGGCAAGACAGTTGGCGTGCTATGGAACATCTTCACGATGAAGGCAAAATACGTAGTCTTGGAGTGAGCAATTTTGATGTCATTGATTTGAGAGAACTGGTGAACTTCACCAAGCTCCCTGTCTCTGTTGTACAGAACTGGTTTGATCCTTTTCATCAAGATGAGAACGTCAGAGAATTCTGTGGCAAACATCGTATTCATTACATGGGTTATTCCACTCTTGGTACGTTTATTGTTTTGTTTCATCGATATGTAGTACATACAACATGAGTGACCATGTTGTATAAGATAAACCCCAATCGTTGCATATGTGATGTATATTTTATACACTTCATACTTTTTAATAATCTTGGGCATGAATGACGAATGATATTTAGTGTGAAAAATGAATTTAGGCCAAGTTCAAACGTTGAATTTTTTATTTGCCCAACCAATTAAGTGCAAATGAGCTCAAACAAAAGTTCTTGACATTTATATTCAGTTCACAATAAGCACGACGTTTGAAGTAATATTTTTGAATGCATTTAGTTTACTGGTAGCTATAGTTCCAGACAAATAAATAGTTCTCAATATTTTTAGGTTCTCAATGGACTACTTATGGTGGCTTGGAGAGCAATCCTGTGCTTACGTCTGCGACATTCTTTGAGATTGCAAGTCATTACGAATTTGTAGTGGCACAAGTCATATTGAGGTTGTATTATTGTTTTACAAAGGTTTAGCATAGCCCAACTTTTAGACCTATTTCATTACCTATTACAGTTACATGGATTTTGTAGAAAGCCAGGAGCACTTGCGAAAAATGCAACTATAGGTCCTCCACAGGAATCGATCCTGCGGCCCTGTGATCCCGGTGTTGCGCAAGTTCGATTGTTGGCTTGCCTACTCAATGCGCAACTAATTAGCCTTTCTCACGATGAGAATATCCGCCATTTTTGGGTGGCATCTAATTCTCGTTAACCAATGCAGACAACTAAAACAATGTGAAAAGCAATTTTTTAAAATAAACTAACCATTTACAAAGCAAATTTACCATCATTCGTCCAAAAAATTATAAAAAGTCGCTGTTATGTGGACTTATCTCGCAGACTTCGGCTGAAATGCCACCCAAAAATGGCGGCGTGAGAAAGGTTAATTCTTATACTCGTTCTCTTAAGGTGGGCCATTCATTTGAACATAACTGTCATCCCGCGGTCACATGACCCACGTCATATTCTACTCAACTTCAAGACACTTGACATGGAACTGAGCGAACATGAAATCAAGCTTATCACTGAGGAATGGTTACCAAGCACTAGCCAAGGAACAGAGCAAGAATCAGAGAGCCTGGGGACAAATGACGAGGAGCCTGCTGATTTAGAGGGCCCGGAGGCCAGAGAAGAGAATGATGACAATCATGTGACGAGCGATGGAAATAAAGACGAACTGTAGAAAATAAAATTAAATAGTTGAAACATCTAATGCCAGAATGAAACGCATCTGTATTAAAACAATAGGCCATTATTTATTTCCAAAACAGTAGAGTATTGTTCGTGAACACAATATATATATAGTTCCATTGTCAATTTTAATAATGATATTGTTTTCAAACAGTGTCATTAAACTAAAGTATTAATTATAAAATATTGATTCTAAATCATTGTATTATTAGAATAGTAGATAGATACTTGCAAAGTGCAAAATTATACCAGAAAATAGGCAGACATATTATGTGGTGTTTTATCATATATAAAGATACGAGGCGAAGCCAAGTGTCTTTAGAAGGTGGGAAAGGGTATTTTCGTGAGCCGTGAATGGTGAATATTTGTTCGTGTGAAATGTGAAATGCTTGATTTTAGTGTCGTGAAATGTGATTTGTTCTACAGCCGTGAGGCGTGATTGTTGATAAAAATGCTTCATGAAATGAGAATTAAAGATGCTTGTTTCGTGAACTGAGATTATTATAGTGATTACTATAATAAACATGATACGCGATAATCAAATTTATATGATCTCACTCGATTGCACAAGAGTAAAAACTTCGGAGGCCTTTCGCGAGGTTCCTGGCGGTGAGGACAAGGTGAAACTTGGTTAAAATACACGTGAATCGTGAAACTGCTTTTTTTTCCGTTGTGAAACGTGATCCATACCCCCAACCTTTCCGGCCCTCTCTTTAGGTCTGATAAAACCAACACTGCGAATGTTTTAAATTGCTTCAAAAACGATTGATCTAGTAAGTTCAGCGGCGAAGTATTTTCAAAAAATACGTTGCGTAATTTGAGAAAATGAGAGGTAAAGTTTATGTAAATCAAGGGAAATCTCTATCACATATAAAGATACGATAGGCTTGTGATTTTTTCTTTGAGTTTTCCTCATGAATTATTAATGAGTTTTTAAAGTGATTTTTTCAGTTTTTTCATCCCAATAATGCCTGATAGCATCGCTATTTGTGAAATGATCAATAACCGAGTCAATAATCAATTGAAATCAATATATTTGAGATTTTCCAGAGCTTCGCACATGGACTGCGCGGAAAGAGACTAGTAACAAGTGCATGAAAGCGAGGCAAATCTTACGTGTGATTCTCTTTTCTTTGAAAAATTAGAAGAACAGTGAATCACATTGTATTGCACTGGTGTTTTTCAAACTTTTGCAAAATGTCGAAGAACAAGAAACTCACAAAAGAAGAGGAGTTACTGTTGCAAGATTTCGGCCGCAATGTGTCGACGAAATCGTCGTTGTTGTTTTATTGTAATGCCTTTTTTGTCTCGGCTGTGCCACTATGTAAGTGTGACCTTTGTTCGTTTATAGTTTCATATTTTGAAGCATTTGGTTCCACGTGTAGAAGAAAAATGTGATGTTTCATCATGGTATTTCATTTCGTTTGTACACATGTTTAAAATAGACATAAAACTCATTAATGCTAAACTTTATATTTTAACATAAAAACACCACCTGATACAATTACTAGAAAATGCCCAGTTGGTATAAAATTTATAAACCTGATAAAACAGCATCCATTAGAACTTGATAAGCTTGTGGTATTTTGGAAATTACAAGATGGAAACCCTTGTTTTACAAGTTACCATTTTGTTGTGCAAAATACCAATATTTATGATCTTTCTTGATACAAATATGAAAAGGCATTGACAGGCTGTTCACACGATCTTGGCCTGATAGTGGAAGGCAGGATGATTTCGAGGGTGATCTGAACTATTGGCATTATAAAGTTAAGTAATACGTAAAAAATTGCACTGTCTACAAATGCTAAATACGTTCTAGTGGTTGTCGACAGTGCTAATTTCTCTGTATTAGTTAACTTCATTTTGTCTGGTGCCATTTGATTTTGAGGTGTTTTAACCAGTTGCACGCTAATGTGCCCTTTCTTTGTTGTTTTACTCTGTCTAATGTCTGATGATTTTACTTGTCAAGGGGAGAGTGCTGGCACTCGATAAGCAATCTTGCATTCTTTCTCATCGCATTCTATCGAGTTCTGACTCATTCATGATTGATGAATTTGTTTAGGGTTATTCTGGCGTGTTCATGAAATGGATCCACAGGATTCAGTGATTTTGTTCAGTGTTATGACCTTGATTTGTACATGGTTTATTTCCTATGCTTATAAGAATATTAAATTTCAGTTAAAACACAAGTAAGTAGAATGTTTTGTAATCTGTAAAATAATTATGTAAAAGAGGTAATGAAAGGGCGTAGTAGTTGACTAACATCCAAACAAAGTGTCTTAGCTCAGAACATTGAAGTTTTCTCTTTATCTCTGGAACTTGTGGCCAAAACAAACAGGATTACGACCAAGCTTGCAATATTGCAGGTTGAGAACAGAGATTTACTTTGGTTGAAAACTAGGCATCCTAACTCTCCCACCTACAAGTCCTCCCCCACCTACAAGTCCTCCCCCATAAAACTGGCTGCTACGCAGGTTACTGCAAAGTGATAAACACATTAAACAACGTTAAACTAAACCATTCCAGGATAGCATTAAAGATTGAACATGCAGTGACGCGTGAAGTGAATCATCAACTAGATTCGAAACCTGAGACAAAAAAATTAACAAGACAAGAAAAAGATGAGAGGTTTGTTGAAGATGAATAACATGACTATATATCTCACTGAGCAGTTGAGTATAGTGTCTGGTCTTGTTAGCTTTTTGTTGTTAACCCTGTTAACTAGCATTCTTCATCCTTTATTGATTAACCACATTACCCTGCAATTTATCAACACATGTTTCCTTTTTTAGAATTTTGTGGAAGAAAAACAACGTTGCAGACATGGAGGCAACAACCTACTCGATCTTTTATAACAACACGCTGTTCTTGTTTTTGATGTTGATAATGTCTTTCTATGTTGCAAGATCTTTCAACCCTGGAGTGTATCCTTTTGAAACAAAACTGTAGGAATAGTTTTAAAACAGGTACCAAGGCCAGATTTTAGTGGAAATACTGGGGAAGTTGGAAAAAATATTGTGGGATGTGCAGTGTCTTCCTCACAGCCCCCAATGGACATGGCATGTTATGGCTTAGAACATACCCCCCTAGAATCAACCATGTGAATTATGACTGTATTTCATTCTGCATTATGACTTCATTGCATTACTACATTGCATTAAAAGGGGCTATTCAATTTTATAGAAAAAACTTTCTTACAAAGTGTAGATCCCGATCAGCGCATAAAAAATTTCACTTTGATCTATCACTTAATCTTTCTCAAGGGTAGGTGCATGACTTTTCAGGGGAGGGGCAAAACAATCTCAGGGGAGGTGCGCACCTCCCCTCAAAATCCGGCCATGCCAAGTATGCCTCTCAGCCAAGGCTCCTTCATTGTACAACATCAATTTCCTTAACATATTTGTAGTAACTATGTGATGTCTACAGCTGCAGCTTCTGGATTTGTTGCTCTCCTGTCCACCTCATCTTCAGCCACATCATAATTTTAATATTTCAACACAACTATATTGGTTTTTAGAAATAAAGGTGGCTAGACTTGGCCAGAATCATATAAGTTGTATACTTGTTCATTATTTTTGGTTGTTCTTCAAGTGTTTTACTAGTATAAGTTTTTAGTATAATATGCTGGCTTGGATGAAACTAGCTGGAAAATAAAATAAGAACAAACTTTGGTTTTGAGAGTGAAGGCCTTTTGTTTGGAAAATAATAGCGTGTGTCGGGAAACTACTAGCAAAGGGCCTTTCCTTGAGGCGTCTACGTTTGTTCCAATTTTTCAGGTAGTTTCATCATACAACAAAGCTTGCAAATTGTATTCCTCACTATCGACATTAAGCACCTATCAAGCATAGTATCTTTTTGTATAATACTTTTAATTAATAAGAAATGTACCTTTGAATAGACTGAAATACAGCATGTACCCTACCAGAAACTGATACTTACAGGGGTACACCCCAATGTTTTTTTACCAAAGAGTGGTACATTTTCACGACAATTACTGTTGAACTACCCCCTGACTATCAGGGAGTTATGGATTGATAATTGTTCCAAAATTTTTGGGGGGAGGTTTAATTTTCTCTAATCTAGCCAAAAAAGGGGGTCAATCCACCCTTGTCACTTCTAATGTTTTTAAAATGGAGAGAAACAAGATGGAAGGGTTGTTATTGGTGTTTTTGCAACCCCATTAGGGGGGTAAGCCTATTTTCTGTTGACTTCTTGTCTCTCCCCCCGGGATATGGCCGTGGAAGGCCTGGAAACAGCAGGGAAGACATGCGCAGTTTTGCTGAAAGAAAGCTGGTTTTCATTCAAAAGCGGACAAAAGATATTCGCTTGAAAACACGTTTTATCACATTTTAAACATTTTTCTGGCTAAAAATGAAGAGAAACGCTTCAAAAAGAAAAGAGCCGTCCACTTCTGAGACCGCTTTGGTTGGTGAGTTGTGAAATACTTCCTTTCTATATTTAAATTTTGCCATTTCCTCCTAGTACGAGGACCGCCATAGAATTCCGTCTTTTTATTTTGAATTCCGTCTTTCCGTTCTTCTTCAAAATTTTAACGAATACTTAGCTTTAATGTTGCTTTTTGCGAAGCGTTTCTATTTCTAATCGAGACCTCGTGAGATGCCTGTCATTCGCGAACTTCAAACCATAACATTTTATAAATTTGTATTACACGGAAAACCTCCATTTTAGCCCTCAAACAACGAAATTATTTCAGTAAAATAATTTCCTTTCCTTTCTAGTAGAGCGTAGACAAAATGTTTATATTAACAAGGTGAAAATAAGCACGTTTTGCGCGTATTGATTTGGTTTTATAACTTTATATAGCGCCCCTTCCCCCCTGGCATATATTTTATACCGGCTCAGACCTCGCGGCGCGTTTATAACTTTATATAGTGGCGAAGCAATAATTTCATCATTTTGCATTAATATTTTTATTTTAATTATCTATATTATAATTGAGGATTATGTCTATGAATTTCTAGGGTTTTTTGCTAATTTTGTAATGAAATTTGCTCAGAACAGAATTTGCCATTTTATTACAGTAATAAAGTATATTGAAGTTACTTCTGTTTTGAAGTTTTGATTGTACTTAGAGGGCCCCCTATACCTCTTCACAATATGCTTTCACGTAAAAATATTTTGCCTTTTCACGAGTCGCGGATTAAGAAAATCATCGATCACGTTTCACGGCTAAGTAAAATAAGCCCTTCACGCTTCACGAAAAAAGTATAGGGGGCCCGATCACGTTTCACGGCTAAGTAAAATAAGCCTTTCACGCAAAAGGTATAGGGGGCCCTCTACTTAGGGAAGAACAAGGGCTGTCTGTTAGGGGGAGCATCCATACTCAACTTGCCATGAGAAATGTCAATTTGACGTTTCTTTTTTTTGTTTTTGAAATTGTTACATTTTTGGCGGGAAAATAGTGCGACAAAATTGGCGGCAAAAATTTATATAATAGATACAGCTGATTTTCGGTATGAACCTGAAAGAGTATACTGTAAGAACCTCGAATCTGAAGTCCGTTTTAAATTATGACTATTCATTACGAAGTTATATCAATTCAAAATACAAGAAATCCGCCATTTTGTTCTATTTTTAGTAACAAAATGGCGAATTTTCGAAATTCAACTAGCTATATATTGGCCATGAATTGGTCCATTACAAAACAGACTTCACATTTGAGGTTCTTACAGTATGCTCTTTCAGATTTATTCAGAAGAAAACCCATATCTATTATATAAATTTTTGGCGCCAATTTCGTCACGTTATTTTCCCGCCAAAAATGTAAGAATTGCAAAAACAAAAAACATCAGATTGTTAGAAATGATATATTCTATGTAAAGGCCAAATATCGTAGAAGAAGAATAAAAATTGAAGAATTTCTTGTACAGCGAAAACGAACTGGACATTTCTGAAGAAAAAATGCCAAGCGTGGAAAATGTGGAGAAAATTAGAAGTAAACCACGTGCCCCCTTTAGTACATGTTACTACCGTATTATCAGAAGTGGTTCCCCCCTCCATCTGGATTAGGGGTGTACTGGAACCAATTTTTAAAGTTATGGCTGGAACCGGATCTGGCCAGAACTAGAAAAAAGTTCCGGCCGTAACTGATCATTAAGCGATATATGGTCATATGTTACTTTGTCTGCTGCCAGACACTTTCAGTCATCAAGGAGAGAGCTTGCAAATGTTAGAGTAAAAAGATTGACCATCGTTAAACGTCATAATGAAGTGTTAAGAGTGTACATTTTTCTTGTGTTGTTCAAGTTTTTTCCTATGCTATTCAATAAATAAACTTGATTTCGTATCTCTCTGAAAATGACAAAGTTCCGGTTCCGGCCATGGGTTTTTTAATTATAGTTCCCGGCTGGAACTCTGAAAAATTGGGGTTCCAGCCGGAACTAACCGACCAGAACCAAGTTCAAGTGCACCCCTAGCTAATCTGGATGGCAGAAGCCTCCTTCATAGGGAGAGTAAATCCATATTGATCATTGATTATGTCAGGTGAATCATCTAAAAAGAAACAAACAAAATCCCCCCAAAGTCCAGTGATATCCAGTGATGTTGTTGAGGAGTCTGCTGCTGATCAGGAGTTTTATAAGAAGGTAAGTACAATGTTTGAATCACAGGGAAATTTGTTGTTCGGAGCAGCACTTCATGAGAGCACTTGTGACAGATGTGATTAGCAAATTGTCCCTTATAGGATGACTGGTAGGGTGAGACGGTTAATCGATGGAAAATTTTTTTAAACTGATTCAAGCAATGTTGTTCTACAGTACGCAATACAATTGTTTTTAAAACTGAAGTCTTGAATGTGTAGCATAAAATGTAATCCAACTGTAGTATATTTTGACATAGTTATAAAACCATTTTTGTCCTCCGGTGTTTGAGAGTTTTTCTTCCAGACCTCTGTTTTTTCCCTTACTCCAAAACATAATCCTCAGGCCTTAGGCACATGTATCAAGAGCCTCTGGCTTGGGGCAGGCTCACCTTGTGTAATCAACATATTAAAAAATATGATGATTATTTTCTTCTCTAGCCATCTGTGGTACTGGCAGAACATTTAGGAATGAAGTTGGATTACTCAATCCCGCCACACAAAGAAACTGACATGACGTACAAGAAATTCTTACGCATCGTTCACAAGCAAATTGGTTCAGCAAATGCAGGATTTCCGAATTCAAAAATCATTGCACTTGTGGGAGCTGCATGGAAAGATTGCAAAGCTGAAACGCAAGGTAAAGATACTGGCAAAACAATTACAACATTTTTATATAAAACGTTTTAGACATAGTGATAGCCATACAAATATCAAAAAAGGGAAATTTTACACTTTACCATACCAGAGTAATCACTGAATACATATGCCAATAAAAGAACGGAAAAACCGTCAGAACACACCGCCATCAAATACTTGCGGTACGGTAGAGTGTAAAGTACCCCAAAAAAGTTATATTTGTTGGGTAGTTTGATCCTGTAAGATCACTTAAGTATATCATTCATCAATACCAACAGTGGACCCGATTCAAAGTTTTACATGTAATGGGGAACCTCTTTTTCTCAGAAAAAAACATAATAGAAGAAACAAGCGGGAAAAGTGAATCAAACCCAGCTGCTCCTGAGGTTGAATCAGAGATCAAACCTGAGGGAAAGAAAGTGGGCAAGAAGAAACGATTGATTGCACCAATCCAAATTAAACTCACAAAAATGCCTGTTAGTCAAAAATTGCACAAATCATTGGTAAGATCCACATGCCAGAATTTGTTGATTTTTGAAGTTTACATCCTTGTTAAGATGTGATTATGTTCATTTTTGACATACATAGGAGCAGTCAGATGATTCAAATAATAAAGTCATTTCAGAAAGTGAGGAACTGCCAGTTGTGAAAAAATTGAAAAGTATGTCTGTTTTATTTGTTAGTTATATGTGTAACTATTTAAACCCCTTCCCCTTTGCATTAGATAGTGTCAAATGAAGTACAGTAAGCTTTGTAGGGTGTATTTTACTGTGTCTAATGCCAGACGACTTTTCTTTAGTTTGTAATTCAGAGATCCAGTAATGGAGTGATAAATTCTGTTGGGGGATTTACTTTTCACAAGGAATCGGGTAAATAGAATAATTGAAATATTTGTGTAGATTGTGCAGTGCAAGAGCTAGGTGATGATACAGACAGATCTAGTGACGCGGGAAGCACAAGTAGTCGATCAAAGAAACGTAAAAAGAATTTGAAGAAAAAGAACTTGATTGAAATTGATTCTGGTGATGAGGAGACACCAAAGAAAAAGAAAACCAAAATAAATGAGAAAACAAAAGCAAAGAAAGGCAAGAAAAAAGGTTGGTTGAAATCCACTGAGGGTCCCACCCCACCTCGGCTGCACCTTTTCTTCAGGACCAATTTTGTAATTATTTCAAAATGGAGGAGAAGCTGGGAGTGGCATAAGTTCTACTACCGGTACACAGTTTGAAAATTCATTTTTTGTATGTTTGATGTGTTTAATTGATTTTTGTATTTTTTGTTTTAGTTGTTAAAAGAAGACGTCTGAAGCAAGATCTGGTTAGTTGCTCAAGTAACCTTTTTAATTCCACTTTTGAACTGCAAGTTCAATGTATTTTAGTGTGGTGTTCATACTTTTGATATTGTGATGGTGATATTGGTTGTGGTGATTACGGTGGTGGTGATTATGGTGATGGTGTTGATGATGCAGGTGAAGTGGTTATGATAGTGATGATGATGGTGATGATGATAGTAATGGTAATGATGGTGGTAATGGTGATTGATTGTTTGGTAATGGTGTTGTTTATAATAGTAATGGTAGTTCACAAGTGGTGGTGATGGTAGATATGTTGTTGTGTTTCAGGATGATGATGATGACGATGATGATGAAGCAAATGATCAACATCAAGATTATTGTGAAGTTTGTGAAGAAAGTGGTGAACTACTGTTGTGTGATACATGTACATTATCTTTTCATTTGCAATGTCTTGATCCACCATTAGATGAAGCACCAGAGGGAGAATGGAGTTGTCCCAAATGTGTAAGTCAAACATCAGATTGTTCTTCCCTGTGTGCCCCACTCACATACTTTGGATGTACTGAAATATTAGTTATTGTATTCCTTGTATTTTTCAAACGATTTAAGGT
>CACRXK020012023.1:0-10562 GCA_902702795.2 Paramuricea clavata
ACCAATTATGAATATTTAATATACAATATAGACACAGAATAAGGAGATATAGATACTTCAATTTTTGGCACCCTGACTTTAAGTGTTTTGATAAAAGCTCTCGGGACTTGTTTCTCATCAGAAACTGCAAAATTGGTCTCGAAGAAAAGTGGGGAGGGGGGCAGACGCCTCGTGTCCTCGCCACCGAGTTGATGTGATACATTCATTATTATAGCAACGGGCAAAACAGGTCCCAAACTGCTTTGTAATTGTTTTCATTTTTTGCGGCTGCATGCAAAAAGTACAAGTCTAGTTTCATTTTATAGAAAACATTGGAAATATTTAATTCATTACGCAGTTCAAATTACTTGGTGAAGCTAGTTGGCAGAGTCGATCTGAAATCGAAGAAATTTTATGTAAGTTGGAAAATTTCTTTTTTTAATTGTGTGTAAAAATGTTAGAAGTCTCGGTCGCCGTGCTGCATGACAATGCCGGGAACAAAGAATTCGAAATTAGTTGACGTTTATATGTTGACATACATTCCTCAACTTGGAACTATTTTCGACGTTTTGAAGGTGCTTCGTCCGACCGTCCGAACTAGACCTATATTAAGGGCAAAGGGTTGTATTTCATGATCACTTAGTGCGTGTGTTATTGTATACACACGGTTTAATAAACTCGAACGGTCTCTCTGTGGTTGAGAAGGAATCAACTACCTGAAAAATACAAGTAAAACTTCGTCTTTTCGAGTGAAGGCTCTTTGTCATCACTAACTTCCCTATGGAATTCTTTTCGTTTTGCCCAAGGCCGGTCTGTGTTACGTTCAAAAAAACAACGCCCTCGTCGACGGGAACTGGGGAAGTTAAACCGGTTTTCCACTAACGACATTTGTCGCGCGAATCTTTTGTCTTATAAGCTCTCTGCTGGAACTGACTAATTAGATTTTTAACAAATTCTTTTAAGTCAACAATAAAAAATTCGAAACGTCGAAGTTTTACTTGCAGTTTTCAGGTAGTTGAATTCCTCCCAATCCGACAATCTCACGGTTTAATAAATCCATTTACAAGTTTTTAATTAAATCCTTTGCATATGACCAATGAGATAAGCAAGGTTCTTAGCCCTATATACTGTTGAAAATATATGTTCTATTGTTGTATTCAATAATTGTCAATGTAATTTGGGCGAATTAGTAATAGAAAAATTGATGGGTATTTGTTGAGGCAAATATAGACTAGTAGTAGTACTTTCATGTAAAATTTAGAAAGATTTAACCTCCCCCCCCCCCCCCCCCCCCCCGCAGCCTTAAATTTTGACGAAAAGTCTTCATCCCCTCAGAGAATCGAAGAGTCTTTTAAAGTCTCTTTTCAATTTGAGCACAGTATTAAACTTTATTTTTAACGGATTAACGTTTGTTATAGTTATTTATTATATACTGAATGTAAGTGTTATATAGAGTTTTTGGCCACTGAGCAAAATCCATTTTAACACACGTAAAAACTACGATATTTTTTTACATTTTTTACAAATATTTTTATACTGTTTTAGACTGAAGCAATATGGCTCAACAAAATGCATGGGAAACCAAATTCAACGAACTATTTTCTGAGCTGAATGACCCGTGGAATTTGGAAATAGTAAGCAATGTAGTGCAGGAAAGCGGATGGCTACAAATGCAATACACTGGAAAAGCAACGTTTGAATGTAGCACAGCCACATGCAACAACAGATGGACATCCATTAATGCTGGAGCTAGAATCTACTATCGCCAATTCGGTTCCAACACTGGACAACAATCACAACATGGGAAAGTAAAACTGTTTCTGGGTGGACAAAAATGTTTGAAATGCAACGGCGTATTCGAAAATGCAATGTGGCACAACTTATACATAGAACGTGCGATTACAAAACTGCTGAATAAAGTAAAGCAAAAGTTCTATGGTTTGAACGTTCCCACCAGTACAACAGGAAACGCATATGTCCAAGCAGATATGTCCGCCCCTCACCAAACCGGTCTTTGTGAATTTTGTGCGATGGGAATATGCCAGCATGGTCAACAGAATGATATTGACAGCATCGCAAGTCAGTTCGGACACCTCGACGTCAATGATGACTACGATGACGTGTGGGATCATGACTACGATGACGTGTCGGATGATGACCACGATGACGTGTTGGATGGCGACTACGATGACGTGTCGGATGACGACTACGATGACGTGTGGGATCATGACTACTACGATCAGTACGATGTTTACCACAATTATTAGTCAGATTCCGATTGATATTCATCACTTCACTTTTTTGTACATTGGTGCATTGTTGACACACAACGGAATGACCAACCTTGTACCCAGGGCCTTACCTTCGAGGGCGTGCGAATGTAATATATATATATATATATATATATATATATATATATATATATATATATATATATATATATATTATGTCGTAATTGAAATTATTGTGTCGTAGTAAGTTCCTTATAATACTTCTCTTTTAAGTTCTGTGGAAAACCTGTAGATCAGGCCTATAGCCAAGGGTTTACCAATGTACTCAATAATACTGGCCCAATATACCATTATACCTAAAATTCCATGCTATACATGTTTGTCTGGCTGAGCATTTAATTTTGGGTAAAATAACAATACTTATGTAACAATAAAATATTGTATACCAAAAGAAAAATGGTCTAAATACCAATATTCCTGAAACCCCTGACCAGGCCTAATAGATTTTTAGAAAATCTTTTTTGAAAGATTTTAGAATATGAATTGACAGAGAGACTGACATTGAATGTTGATCTATACGTATACATATGAGGTTGGTGTGCTTTCGTTTTGTAAAACAAAGCACGTATACACGTCGTCACTCAGTAAATTTTTATTAAGCCACCCTCTTCAATAATAAATGATAAATCGTTTTAATACTTGTTGAAATAAAGCAAATGTTCATGTGCACATGCAAGTATATATTGAGCTGTTCTTCCGTAACATAATTGAAGAGCGTATATAGCTATTTCAATTAAGGTTGTCCCCCTAGCAAAGCGGAAAAGTCGAATACGAGCGCGAAAGGCTGCTGGGAATCGCTAATAAATGAATGAATTTATTAGCGATTCCCAGCAGCCTTTCGCGCTTGTATTCGACTTTTCCGCTTTGCTAGGGGGACATGCAACCGTAATTGAAACAGCTGTATTAAAAACTAATTCTAAAATCAAGGTTGCTGCATGTGAAAAATGTGCATAAGAATAATAAATCGACGTTATTCTCACGATAACATCATGTAGGTCCGAAAATCTAATATTTTGTAATATCTAGATTTGTAATAACATACAGGCCTATACAAAACACAAAAAAACTCTTTACGGAAGCCACTCGTACGCAGAGTGCGAAACGTTGGCTCCTGAATGCAATTCGACTGTGCTTAGTTTATTTAAATCAGATTAACAACAAGCGAACACATATGTGTGATTTGTCAGGTTTGACTTTTAAATACAAACTCACTCTGAATTTCAGAAAATGAACACTCGAAAACCTCGCTTAGAAAAGCAAATTTCTTAAAACTAACAAGCTGAACGTATTTGAATAAGAATTTAAGTCTCTTTTGAATGATATTTTCAACCTCGTTCCCAGGCTCTTCACTCACATTTCCGAGTCTAGAAGGGAAGAGTCTGGGAACGAGGTTGTGATATTTTATCCCACTGCATGAGCTTTCGAAATTCACTTCATGTTGGACATGTTGCTAAACGATACACATATTTTCATTGGTCTTACATGTGTTCAAGTTTTCATGACTATATAATTAAGCTTATATGTTTGAGTATAATTAAGGTGCTGTGATTGCATGCTGTAGTGAACCTATTTGGGACGCTATCCATTCTCGTACCCAGAGCCCTTCTTACGCACGGTGCGACGACGGGCTTTGGCCAAATCCATATCCGAACTGGCATCTGATTGGCTAGTTCTAACACCGGCTATTGTTTTCTTACCATGTTTTTATGGTATCCGGTTATGGATTTGGCCAGAGCCCCTCGTCGCACCGCGCATAGGAAGGGCTCTGGAATGGGACGCTATCCCACATTTGGCATGCTTGAGGTATACACCCACAAAATATTGACGTTTCAAGTATGAAGTAACAAAAACGCACTACATTACGATATAATTAGACCTGCTAACGTGTTTAGTGGCGGAAATTTTGGTGGGTTGAAGCAATTTCGATCTCTATCGTGGAAAAGTTCACTACCACCTTTGCCATAAACAGTATTTATCGAAAACTTTAACCCGACAAAAGGTTAAAAACAGCCAAATGTGAGTTTAAATGGGGGGTTTGTATGAAATTCAGGTGGCTTTGCCCCACCACCAGAAAAAGTGAATTTCCGCCACTGAAGTGTTCATCGTAAAATGAAATATAATATGCAAAGACAAAATGAGAGGCTAGGGGCGGGCAGTGCCGCTTACGACGTAAACTGTTATGAATGTAATAAATAACTCCATATTTATAATTGTAACTTATTTTTTCTCCATGTATCCACAATCTGCGAAGGATGTAGCTCAACCTAATCGACTCGAAGGTTTGCTAAGGGGGCTGCCACCTTATGACTCATGTTTGATCACGGAACACAGCAACAGTGGGTCAGTTTGGGGCTTATTTCAACGCACCTTGTCAACATTCCCGTTGGGATAAAACGGAAATACCCTGAAAAACCCACGACGTTCGGTGAAACGTCGACTGCATGACTCGACTCTTTTTAGATATCAGCTAAGTATTCGCAGCAGCGAGAATCAAGCCCACGATCTCAAAGGGAAAAACGCTTGCTCTGATGGTGACCGCTGCGCCAGTGGTTAATAGAATATTAAAGATACTGTATATGATATTAAGCAAATGTCTTTTCAATATGCGACTTCTGAAAAAAACGAACAAATTTGTTTCAATGTATCACCATTGAAGTTGTGGTGGTCACAGCATTGTGGCCGCTATTAATCTCTTACTATGCCGAGCATGCTCGTCCCTAACCTGCGAACGGGCATGCTTTGGGTACGAGATTGGACCGGCGCCATTGGCTTGATTTATGCAGATGTATTATCCAGTTTAGTTTTGAGATCAGTTACTTGTCGGCTGACATACAGAAATCGACAAACAGAATGCAGATATAGAATAAGACAATAGAAAATATAAACGAAACAGGACAAAGTACAGATATTCCATCTTCTGTACTGAATGTTGTTTGTTGTATGTTACATGCTTTGTACCCTGGTTGCCAGAGGTTCTGTATCTTTCGCCTTATTCCCGCTCGTATTTATTTTACGCAAGGCGAAGAGAACCTCTGGTGGCACGCGATACAAATCTCTCTTCCTTTGGTACAAAATTTGTACCAAGCACATGATTGGTTAGTTATAATTAGCAGTCAGATGAAGTGATGTGATTGGCTAGACAAAAAAACCTGTTTATAAATCTCCGAGAACATGATGTAAACAAAATGCCGAAATAATACGAACGTATTTAAAAATGCTTTACTTTGTCTGCGTTATTTGAGATTAACTTAGTTTGTTCCGCTATAAAAAGATTTTCTGCACTGGAGAAGAGCTGCCATCGCGGCATAACTTGAGTTGACGCCTTGACGGCATGACATGTTCACTCTATTACAGTATTAATATTTGTATTAAAAGTATAAGTGTTGCATGTTCACTTGCTTATCGTTTAAGGTATCGTTCAACTTAATATGATTTATTTTGCCAATATTTTCTCGTTGTCTGTTATTGTTTAAAAGGTCACGTACATACTAGCTCCGTTGCACGCATATATAAATATTTACATATTTATATTCTTTCACTTTTGATTTTCACGTTCGCTACTACAAACGGCATTCCACAAATTTTATTAACAATCAGTAAGGTTGCTTTGTGCGTTGCGAGAATAATCTACATGTTTCTAATGAATAATCTATATGTTTCGGCTGCTTATTTTTAATATTTTACACAAGGCTGCCAAACAGTCTAAAGAGAGCTATTTTGGTAGTATGACAAACCCGGAAGTTTAAAAACGTCACAAAATATAAAACCGGTTTTGCAAGTTTTCAAACGGCAACGTCAGCATGGAAGAGAGATTTGTATCGCGTGCCACCAGAGGTTCTCTTCGCCTTGCGTAAAATAAATACGAGCGGGAATAAGGCGAAAGATACAGAACCTCTGGCAACCAGGGTACATGCTTTGAGAACTAAATATAAACCTTTCAATGTCGACTTTTGAACGACTGACCTGCGTTTGCCTTTAATAACTTACATCATATGATAGATTCCTGTTTCAGAAAAATTGTCACTGCGTGCTCAATTTTTTAGTTACGTTTCTCAAATTTGGTACATGCAATGATAACTAACTGTAGAAGCTACTGTTCTAACCAAAATTCACCAACTTTTAACCTGTAGTCGCAATGAGACATCTTTTGAAAAATAGCACCTCTTGCGCCACGAGATTTAACGACAGACCGTTTAACTCAGGAGCTCCCAAAATATCATATTTCTCATCTCAAATGTCCAATTAAAGAAGAAAAGTGTGTTCGCATTTTTTGACAGCTATTGTATTCGCTTTGATATAAAGCAGATAACTTGACTTATCTTGCGCGGGTATAAGCGGTTGAAGAGATGCTTCTAAATTGAAAAATAATGCACTAAATCGAAAACGCGAACACGCTTTTGTTCCTTTATTATTGATTAACATTGTGGTCAAGTTTGGGACGAATCGGATAAAACGTTCTGTCGTTAAACTCTTTTTTGTCGAGGAGATTGGGTAATTTTGCTTTGTCTTCAAATGACCATATAAGATTTGGCGAGGTCTCCACTCTTTCTATCATTTTCTCCGCCCCCAATGTTAATCCACTTGTGGCCAAACCACAAAGTGTGAACTTTGCTGGCGTCAAATATCAAGGTGTGAAATTCACTAAAGTATAAGTTATTGTTCGGAGGCATATATCATTGCGACACATTATTTTAAATTTTCATTTTTCCCAAGAACCATTGTAACCTGGAACAATCTCCCTTTTATCGAACTGCCTGCAAATATCAACGCTTTTAAAAGTGCTGCATTAACTGCATTAAGGGCATCAGCATAATTTTGGCAGGTCACTTTTATTGTACATTTTTACCTTTTAAAGTTTTTCATATATATATAGTTCAAATTCATAGTTATTTTGTTAATGTATATACATATATAAGTATCTCCTAGTATAGTGTAAGCTGATTTAGGAGTATCAGATTAAAGATTAGAAAGCTTATACAGGGACGCCGGAACTGGGGGGCAGGGGGGGCGGCTGCCCCCCTTGCCTTTTGCCAGGGGGGCAGAAGTGCCCTTTTAGTTGTAAAATAATACGTGATAAATCACATTTCCAACGATGCTTTTTGTAGGAAAATCACGAGATTCAGGCAATTTATAGTTTATATTTATAAAAATTTTGGGAAATTTTTGGAATTTAGAAAAATATTTTGAAGAAATGGCGAAAATTTAAGATATCCGGAAAAATTTTTGGCTTCACGGAAAATTTTTGTATGTCCGGAAAATTTTTTGACCCCTAAAATGGTTTTTTGACCCCTAAAATTTTTGACCCCTAAAATTTTTTACCCCTAACGACCCCTGACGACCTCCCCACCCCCGTCGCCAAAAAATTTTGCAGTGAAAAAAAAAATTTCAGTAAAGGTGCCCTTGGTATGCGTCCGCCCCCCTTTGCCCTATTATCGTTCCGGCGTCCCTGAGCTTATAATATAGTATTTACAGAGTCTCTCGAAGTTCAAGCTATGCGCGATGTTGGCTTCGGTGACTTCTTTACTGCGTTTGCGTTTTGGCTTAGACCGGTTCCTTACTAATTATATATAACCGCAAGAGGTCAGACTGACAATTCGAGTCAATCATAATTACAAGTTTCGCGCGAAGCTATTCAGTGGTCATAGCATGTTCCTCTATATCTCGGTCGCTTTTTAACATTTTCTTTAAAAAGTTGCTGGAATTGATAGATATATCATTACTTAATATAACTATATAAAAATAATTTTTTGGACAAAATCAGAGTCTCATCATATATTGTAACCTTAAACTGCTGCTTGCAAACAAAATGGAACCTAACTTTAATAATTCATTGATAATGTCATGATTGATGAAAGCAGCTAAAAATTACAAAATCTGTGGTGATGCTAGTCATAGCAAGTTAGCGACTGATACTGTGAAGATTTTGGAAACAATGCAGTTTTATACACACTATGCATAATGCCTCAAATTATACAATTTGGCATCTGGCTACCAGCCTCGTTTTGATGCAACTCGTTTCCAGATCCCGAGTTATTGTGCATATCATGTATGTATTGAAGAATATAGAATAAAACACTTTTCTAGGCCTGCTACTTCAAGTACTGCATACTTGCTATGCATAATGCGCAAACAATGCAAAAGACATAGTACGTGTGTATACAATATCAAGATTTTTCCTTAACTTGCCTTATCTCGCCTTAACTCACAAGGGTCAGTAGCCAGATTTTTCCTTAACTCGCCCAATCTCGCCTTAACTCGCATAGGCTCGCCTTATCTCGCGGCGAGTTAATGTCCCAGAGTAGGCCTTAAAAACGTGATCAAAAAGTCGCAGCACGACTTCATTTTTATGAAATGTTCTAAAGTTTAAAAAATTGGTTAAAACATTGTGGACAGCAACTAATCCAAACCATTTTTTACGTGAAACTAACTGAACATCTTATCTTAAATTCCTACTATTGCATTCTTACCGACTATTCCATCATTACCTTTAGCCTCATAATCTTTAACAAATTATCTTTAGCCTCATAATGACCCTATATATATTTTGTGGTCAATCGGCGATCACATTTTTAAAGAAATTTAGACTCGAATATGTCTGCTGGTACCAAACAAATCGAAAAAAGAGCTACATCACATTAAAGAATGTCTTTTCTAGTTTTATTATACCGAAAGGCAGCTTCTACAAATTAATAAAACAACGACGACAATATGTACAGTATAAATTAAAGAGCAAGAAAATATATGTCGCGAAATATATTTTGTCTCTAAATAATTCGTGGAGGCAAAGGATGTTTTCCCAGGTTATAAAAACCATCATACAAACCGTTTACCAGAAAAGGACGCAACAGAGCAAGAACAATTTGCATGTAAACGGAAGTAACGAGGTGCGTATAAGATGTAAACATTTCAAGTTTAATCAGTAACAAATACAGTTATATGTTTTCGGATAATTAAAACGTAGGATAATTAAAACGTAGGGAAAGCTGGTGAATTAGTTAGTACGAGATGTAAGAGATGCGTTACAGTAGCTCATAATTACCCACGTTCGTAAACATTACGGTAATGTGCCAATTTGATAAATGTTACTCTTTGACTGCCTCCCAAAAAATTGTATTTTTCAAATAAATAAAGCGTTCACTAGATTTTACACAATTCCAGTGTTCTTAATCCTTTTACATTTAATTTGCGGTATACAAGGCTATGACATGACTCGACACGACGCATTATATTTCTGACCCGACGCAATATAGATCTTTGACAAATTTCGAAACTCACAGTGTTGCACAAGCGTTTACATTTTCTTGTCAGTCCCTTCGAGCTAAATAATATAACTAAATAATATAATAATTTTTTAGAATTTCACCAGATAGTATCCACAAATCAATGTGGATTTCGCACTCAACACTCCACAGAGACTGCACTCTTATATTCTGTAAATCAATATCTTGTAAATATGGACCAGGGCCTTATTAATGGTCTACTGTTTCTTGATCTCAAAAAAGCATTTGACACTGTGGACCACAACATACTCATTTCAAAATTAGAGCTTTACGGAGTACGAGGAAAAGCATTACAATGATTTACTTCATATCTGAGAGGGAGAAAGCAAGTTTGCAAAATTAATCACGAAATATCAGATAGAGCTACAATTACTTGCGGAGTCCCTCAGGGTTCAAATCTAGGACCACTGCTTTTCTTACTTTACATCAATGACTTACCAAATTGCTTAAGATCTACAAAAGCATCAATGTTTGCAGATTACACTAATATATCCTGTGACGGAAAATTAGCAACTGACATTCAACAAAAAATTAACTCAGACTTGAACAGTGTTCATAATTGGCTATTAGCTAACAAACTAACTTTAAGTGTTGAGAAAACAGAATATATGATTGTTGGTTTGAGACAAAGGCTTAATCAAATAAATTCAGATCCTGACATATTAATCGGAGATCATATGATAAAGAGAGTTTCTAACAAAAAATTCCTAGGAGTGGTTCTTGACGAACAACTTAATTGGCATAACCATATAGATAATCAATGTGCAAAAATTTCAAAAAACATTGCACTTTTGAGAAGAGCAAAAAGTTTTCTAACAGAAAATGCCCTTATTACAATGTACAATTCACTAGTCCTACCACATTTCACTTACTGCTCAACAGTTTGGCACAACGGAAATATCACCCACATTGACAAATTAAGTAAATTACAAAAAAGAGCAGCACGTGTTATCACTAACTCAGGGTATGACATAAGATCAACAGAGATCTTAAATCAGTGGCGTGCTGGCAG
>CACRXK020012024.1:0-15600 GCA_902702795.2 Paramuricea clavata
ATTCTTAACTGCTGTGAGAAGGTACATTCCGATGAGAACTGTCAAAGACAAAAATAGTCCACCATGGATCGATAAAGAAGTGCGTCAACTAATCCGTAAGAAGTACAAAGTTCTAAAACAATACCGCAGGAACAAATCTGCTGATCGAAAGCGTAAATTACGAAGCGTTACTCAACAAATCAAATACTTGATTCGAAGTAAACACCGAGGCTATCTGGCTAAAATAGAAAGTTCGTTCTGTGGCAACCCTAAACTATTCTGGAGTTACCATAAATCAATTCTTCACCACCGGACAGGTCAGAGCAACGAAATAACATATAATGGTTTCACAGCCAAGACGGCGAAAGAAAAAGCGGATCTTTTTAACACTTACTTTTCTTCAGTGTTTCATCCATCTTCTACCACTTGTAACCAGACGCCTCGAACGGAAAGCAAAGAGAACATCTCGGAGATAACAATCGATGTAGACGAAGTTGCGCAATTTTTGTGTGCCCTTGATACCTCGAAAGCATGTGGCCCCGACGGCATTCCAGCTCGCCTGTTACAAGTATGCGCCCTTGAAATCGCACCAAGCATATGTGAGTTGTTTAACCGTTCCTTGCATACTGGTCATGTTCCATCTGAGTGGAAATCTGCGAATGTTACACCCGGCCACAAAAAAGATCTTAAAGAACCGGCGGAACATTACAGACCAATATCGTTGCTGCCCATCGTTGGCAAAGTACTAGAGCGTTGCGTGTGCATCAGACTATATAATCATGTCAGGCACCTCGTCACAAAAGCACAACATGGTTTCCTTAGACGGCGATCTTGCGTTAGTCAACTACTATCGGTACTACACGCCATCGGGCAATCCCTTGACAAAAACGTTCAAACTGACGTTATCTACCTCGACTTTGCGAAAGCTTTTGACTCTGTCGATCACCAAATTCTCCTCCACAAGTTTGCGTCATACGGTGTGTCAGGTCATTTATATGAATGGTTCGCGGACTATCTCAGTGGTCGTCGTCAAAGGGTTGTGATTGATGGAGCTACATCTAATTGGGTGCCAGTTACATCTGGAGTGCCGCAAGGCAGTCTCCTGGGTCCTATTCTGTTTGTGATATTCATAAACGATCTTCCCGACATATTACCTGACGAGACGTTGGCAGCTTTGTATGCAGACGACACCAAACTGTACAAGTCCATCACATCAGTAGGTGACTGTGAAAGTTTGCAACAAGCTTTAACAGACCTTGACTGCTGGAGCCGTGACAACAACCTCAATTTTAACGAGTCGAAGTGTAAGGTGTTGACAATTACAAGGAAAAAAACCCCGCTGACGTACGCATATCACATGGGCTCAAAGGAACTTACTCGTGGGAATAAGGAAAAAGATCTTGGTGTCTTCATAAATTACAACCTCTCATGGGACGATCATGTTCATACCATCACCGCCAAAGGGAACAAGATGCTTGGCATGCTGAAAAGAACTTGCCCTCTACTGACTAACACCGCAGTGAGGCGGACGCTGTATTTGTCACTCGTGAAGTCCCAGATAAGTTACGCCACCGAAGTCTGGTCTCCTCCTACCATCAAAATGAGATCCACAGTGGAACGTGTACAAAGGAGAGCCACCTCTTGGATACTGCAAGCCAAGCGCGGAGAAATTGCATATAAGCAGCGGCTGATAACCCTTGGCTTATTACCCCTGTGCTACGAGAGAGAAATAAAAGACTTAGTGTTCTTTTTTAAGGCACTGTATGGACATATTGATCTTGACGTGCATAGTTTCGTTTCATTTGTCAACAATGGCCGAACACGACTTAGTCGAAATCCTTCTCTCACACTCAAAATCCCTTTCTGTAAATCCAAAACATTTCAATCCTCATATTTCAACCGGCTTGTCAAGTTATGGAACCACGTCTGCAAAATTCTTCCCTCTACCACCTTTGCCAGCCTCTCCATCTTCAAAAGATCTCTTAAAGCCACTTACGCTAACTTGCTTACGGCAACATTTGACGTGGACATGCCATGCACCTGGACACTGGTGCGGGACTGCCCCTGCCACAGATCTTAAGTAGTTTTAATAGACGGTTCCTCTTATTGTGTTCACTGAATGCAACCACATTATGCTTGTGAGTTTGAAATTATTATGCTAACACATCCGTGAAGCATTCATTATGCTTGTGAGTTTGAAATTATTATGCCTGCAATACATCCGTGAAGCATTCATTATGCTTGTGAGTTTGAAATTATTTTGCTAACACATCCGTGAAGCATTCAGGTGGTTGCGTTCATGGTCATACTAATAGGGGGAAGCGGCTTTTATATATTTGTATTTTATGTATGTGTGTATTTATATTTATGTACGTATTCGCTGCTTCGGGGTTTGCACCTTGCATGGGACTTCGCGTCTCGTTTGTGCTTATGCCATTTGAGTTCATATTAATTATACATAATATTAATTATATATAATTATATATAATATTAATTATATAATGTAATGTTCTCAATAAATATAATATATATATATATATATATATCTGGAACGATAACAGCGAGCGAAAAGTGAAGCCGACAAAAAAATCACGACATAAGTATTCGTCATTGTCTTCGTCATCAACTGTTCAAGAACTTTCTTACAGTATTAAAAATCACTTACATATAAAATTTGTAATTATTTTGAAAGTTTTTATCACAGTTTTTATATCTTTATTCACTTTTAACCTGAAGATGGAGTTATACTCCGAAACGTAGTTATTAAAATAATTTTTACTAAGCCCATATGGTCTAATTTATATTCAAACACACGTACATATTCATTTACATTTTGCTGGCAGGCAAATTCCGATCACACAATAAATTCTTTAAAAAATAACGTACCAGTGTATTGACTAAAAACCATAAAACTGGTAAACTAAAAAACAATTCAAACAATCGCGAAAAATGGCAACGGCAAAGTCACAGTTGCAAGTCAATTTACCTACCTGTGAAATGAAATTTTCTCGCAAGAATATCTCTTTCCTTGTGCATCCAGAACGACAGTACGACACAATATATTTGAAAAAGTGATTCTTTTCTCCACACGGGGAAGTTTTCCTCGACTTTTTTCCCACAGCGAACTCAATGCAGTAAATTTTAGGAGCAAAACAGTTTGCTCCTAAAATGTATTGCATTGAGTTGGCCATGTTTTTAATTTTTTTTCGTGATTGCGTTCAAATTTATACTGGCCGTGCAACGGTTTGCAAGAGGGGGAATGAAACTGACGTCCAATCCGCGTAAACCTGACGTTTGAGGGACTGAGACTGACGTCCAATCCGCGTGAAAGACTGGTATCGAGGCTTCATTTTTTTCGCAATCAAATGACTGAATGTTATCGTTCCAGATATATATATATATAGAGTTCACTGTGTAGACGTCGTACAACTTAAGATTATTTGTTCAAAACGTTACCTAGCTCTATAACTCTATAATTTAAAAAAAAAATCCAGAAAAAATACGAACAAATCCGGAAAATCCAAACAAATCCGGAAAATCCAACAGATTTTCAAAAATCCAGAAAAAATCCGAATAAATCCGGAAAATCCCAATAAATCCGGAAAATCCAACAGATTTTCTCTTCAAAAATCCGCTAAAAAATCCGGGGAAAATCCGCTAAATCCGCTAAAAAATCCGCGGATTTTTAAAAATCCGAAAATCCCGTACGCTTTTTTGGAGTGAAATGCCCCTCGTGCAAAACTAGTCCTCTAGCAGAAATTGAACCTCGGTCGTTGATGTCGATTTCTTTAATTTTTGAACCATACTCTATGTATCAATTATATATGGAATAGGAAATGTAATTGTAGCTGTAACTGCTGTGTCATCTATACTGGACTCTGTTAAGTTATAAGTATTGCAGATAACTGTAAAGATGTAGAGATGCTGGTGCGGCACACAACCACATTGTTAGGTGCATGCAGGGCCTTTTTTAAGGATTTTCCCGTGGGGGCATGTTTTGCAAAGGGACCTTTCTGTGAGATAATATCACAGGGTGCCCGACTTAAAGAAATATATCCAACTGTATAAACAAGCTGTTTCCCCAAGCTTATCAGTTTTTGAACAAGCAGCCCCAAAACTAAAAAAATTATTTTCTAGAGAAAAATGATGTAAAGGCTTTGCTTCGAGTATTGTTTATGTTTCTGCCACTGCCATTATTCTGGATTCTGTTTGACCAGCAGGTTAGTGCATAGACGGATTTCCTGGATGTAGGGGTGCATACCCCCCCCCCCCAAATATTTTGCATCCCCTCACCTAGAGAAATTTCAGAATTTAAAAACCCTGCCCCAAAAATCTCTGGTTACAATTCTTTGGTTATAATTCCTACAGGAATCTGTATTTATTATTATTCCTCAATAAAAATCTTAACAATTGTACTGTAATTTTGTTTTTACTTGCCTTATAAAAATGTGTTTTGTTTTTATAGGGCTCAAGATGGATGCTACAAGCGGAACAGTTAGATGGTCATATTGTAAGTGGACATAGTTATAGATCTTGTATTAACATACATGCAACGAAATGTTCTTAATAAATGCCATGTAATTTTTTAGGGTGAATTGTTAACTGTGAAACCAGATCAAATGCAGGTATGTGAAGAATTACAAACTAGAGAGAATGGACTATAATATTTCATTTAAATAATGTACTGACCTCCCTATTGAGGACAAGCATTTTACTACTGTATACCACAGAAGAATAAGAATTCCTGTTGTACTGTAAATAAGATGTTCTGAACAATTCCTGTTAATCAGCATTTTTACCATGAAGAAATTCACTGAAAATGCCCAACTCTTGGAGAATTATTGCACAGTGAAATTCACATACCCCTGAGGAATTCCAGGGCTAAAATTACCTCACCCTGAAAAATTCCATGTCCCTGGATAGGAGGTGTTACTGTGTACGGATATTTGTAAGACTCTTCGTCTGAGTGTGAAGAATTGTTTATTTAAAATCAGAAATTATTGCATGTTACCAATACCACATCACTTTCCATACGATCTAAATGCTTTATTGCTTTTAAAATCATTTCTAGGCACTTAATCCAATTTTCATTCTGGTTCTCATTCCAATCTTTGAGAGAATAATTTATCCTATTTTGAGAAAATGTGGCTTAGCTGTGAGGTACAGTAATTGTTACTGTGAAAAGATTGTCCTGCAGTACATGTTTGCATATGAATAATTTGTTAATGTTTGACTATCAACAAACACTATATTCACCTCAATTCGTGTTTTTTTCTAGACCTTTGCAAAGAATGTGTATTGGGATGTTTTTGGCAAGTGTTTCGTTTTTATTGGCAGCTGTTCTTTAACTGAAAATTCAGGTATGAAAATTGCAGTATTAAAAATTTGGAATATGAGTTACTAATTTACAGTAAAGGCTCAGGTTTGCCCTATCAAAGTTTCTGTGATCACAGTAGGAATTTTGCATGGGTAACTTCTAAGTTTTGAAGGATTTGTAAGAAACATTTGAGGGAACTGACTCAGTATTAAACACTGAGCAAGTTCTCTCAAACATTTTTTACAAATCCTTCAAAACTTAGAATTTACTGTACATATATACTGTATGCAAAATTCTTACAGTACAATCACAGAGACTTTGATCGTTTAAACCAACCTGTAGAAAAATATACAAGTCATGTACTGTTTATATTAATGCACCTATCAATGTTAAGCCCAGAGGGTTGGGCATAGGTGAGGCATTTGATTTTTTGAGCAAATTATTATTAAATTTTCAATCAAATGCCCCACCGTCGGGCAATAAATACTATAGTAATAAAAGTCATTCAGTCGGGCCCAAAATACTAATCAAAATCCCCAGGGTGGGATGCAATTGATGATTAAATACCCCACACATGCCTGACCCCCCCCTCCCCCCCCCCCTATGGGAGTTGATAGGTGCATAACGAAACATGTTACTCGATTTTCTTTCCCAGGCCATGACAATCAAAGTTCTTCCTGTGCCAAGTGGACAATCAAATCTAAGACTTATTAATGCAGCTCGTTTTCCCCTGAATGTTACATTCCCACAATATCCTTCATTACTCCTAAAAATCCAACAAAGATCGGTAAGTTATCATTGGAAAATCAATCGGAACTGAGCTAATTTAATTTTTTGTACTGGTAGCCTGACTGAGTTTTACATACTGTATTGTGTTGTTTTGTGCAGCTCATTGGCTACTTTTATCAGTTCTAAACTGTTATCCCAAACAGTGTTAATTAAGTTAATTATCCTAATTCCCAAACAGTGTTAATAAAACAGTAGGATGTTTTTTGAATGTGAGATTCAACACTTGGAACAGTTTAAAATGATACAAAACTACTCATTATAAACAACTTATGGTAATTTTATTCAATATACTATTTTGAATTTTTGATATTTATCCTTCCCAGGCTACTGAATATCTTGTCCTTCCAACCTATGTGAAGGATGTTCGTGTGAGAGCAGACAAATGTCCTCAGTCTCCAACACTGGCATATTTCAAGAAAGAAGAAGTCTTCGAATTATCTCTGGCATCCAAGAAGTCGTATAAATTTGTCATTTCCAATTACAAGGGAAAGTTATCTGGCAAACAGTTTAAATTGAAGTTCCTCAATAAGATAAAAAGTGGAAAATCATGTGTGAGGTATATATATGTTTGAATCTTAAGACATGTTTACAACAACAAACTCACTGAGTGAGGCCGGTTGTTCAAAGCTGGATTAGCGCTAACCCCGCCAGTTAAAATTTAACCTTACGACAAGTCAACAGCAACAACAACTATTGCAACAACATATAACAATACCAACAACAAAATATCATAAAACAACTATCATGTAAAATTATTGAGCCGTCTTTTTACAGTAACACATCTTCCAGAAAATATGTCACTCTATATGTTGCTATAGTCAATCCATGTCTCATCACGAAAAGCTTTCAATAGCCAAAGTGAGATACCTGTACTTTCCGGAAGCATGTATTTTCACTATTTTGTTTGTAAAACTTGGTTGTCTTTCTATTTAGATTTATTCACGCTGGAGCCGCAGCTGTTCCAAAGATTTCTATCAAATTGAATAGCAGTTTTACTATTTATAAGTTAACAAGATTGAATGCCACGAAATATCTCAGATTAAAGTCGAGGAGGTTTGTATGTTTTGACAACAACATTTCATCATTTTACAAAATATACAGCTGTTTGCATTGGTAATTTCTTTTTAAACTCATAGAAATATAGATATTACATAGCTATAATGTTTCTTTCTTGTATTTTTAGTCATGACGTGGAAATTTTAGATGGTGACAACAAAGTTAAACTTAAGGTAAAGCATTGTACAGTATTTGTAGTATAATAAACACAGCATCAACAAAACCCGGATCGGAATGGATTGACAAAACCCGGATCGGAACGGATTGACAAAACCCGGATCAGATTGACAAAACCAGGATCAGATTGACAAAACCCGGATCGGATTGACAAAACCCGGATTAATTAAACTAAAAACCTTTGTTTTGATCCGTATGTTTGCTTATATGTTGGGTTCTATTAGGGAAGAATATCGATTTTGTCCATAAACCCCCCCCCCCCCCATAGTTATCGGTATTTTGTTCTTATCGTGCATATAAGGTAATTTTCTATGCCGGGTCGGCTATTGGCGATGCTTGCCGCCCCGAGGAATAATATGTCATCTTCTGCTGACATATGTTTTTTTATTAATAATCCAGGTGATCTTGATACGCGGAAAAGTACTGGCACTAGTTGTCAAATAGAAATCCATTTTATGATTAAAACAACTGAATATCTCCTGTAGTATACTTTATTTCGATTCCATATTTTTGTCAGAGCTATAGTTCACCTAACCAAACATAATTACAAAATTTCAACTAGTTTCATAAAGAATAACGAAAGATATAATTGACTGAATACATCAAAATGGATTTCTATTCGGACAACCCTTTCTGAGCGCTGATTGGCTGAAATACGAACACGAGATCACCTGGAATATTATATGAACTCCAAGCGTTTTTCTTGAAATTTGAGTGTTTTCAATGCAAGGAAGGCGTAATAATATAAATGTTTGGAACAGGTATGCTATTTCGAATGTATATACTGGTGCAAACACCATGTTGTTTTCTTTTTTATATTGTGCAAAGATGATTTTGAAATGTTTGTTGAATTTTTCCACGATGTTTTACAGAGATTTATTAAATTACAGGTACAAAATTACAGTACAGTACCAAGTAAAGAATATCAACTCAATTTAACATGTGTGCTGTTTGTCCCAGATAGGGCTGATTACACGGGAGCCGGGAGGTAATATAAAATGAATTTTACGATTATGTGGAAAAATTCAACCCGGGCTGAATTTCAGCCCGGGTTGAAATTTTCATCCCAGTTTATGTCACCCGGGATGAGAGTTACAGCCCTGTCAAACGGGATGAAATATCCCATGCAATCGCAAATAAATTCAAACAATCGTTTAAATGGCTTTGTTTTGCGTTTTAATTGTCTCATCTTTAATATTCTATATGCAACCATACTTACACAAGTCATTTCAAATTTTTGTCAATCCGTTCCGATCCGGGTTTTGTCAATCCGTTCCGATCCGGGTTTTGTTGATGCCGTAATAAACATTGTAATTTGTTCTTTACAATTTTGAAAACTTGTCTACAACATGTCATTACACTGGAAAATTTTATACATTTCTCTACGATGGAAATTCTATAGAAACATAGAATTCTATATTCAACTTCCAAAATTTTATACACTTCAAATAGTCTGGATATTTGGAAATTTTTCATAAAAAGCATAGAAATTCTCCAAAAAAATTTTGTTTGATCATATTTTCTAGGAAAAATTGGAATTCCAGAACAGTGGGATGTATAGATCTGTAATTGTGTGCAAGGGAATCCTAACACGTGTGATAATCCTGAGGTAAAACTAATTTTTATTTGATAGTGAGTCATTCTAGAGAACATCCATACAATACTGTACCTCCCCATGGAGGAAATTAGGAGTTGATCCCCCTACCCCTTTGGATGCCTCAGTTGTATCACCCAACACCCCCTTTCCAGCCCGAACGGCAAACATTTCCTCCTTGGGGGCAGAGTGGTTCTTTTCTGGAATGACCCATTTTGCAAAATGGTGTGACCCCAGTGCTCCTTTCTTTGCTTCAAACATACTCGAATTTGTTAAAATTGTTTATATTTCCAAGAAAATTAATTTTGACATTTTCCTACAGCTTGTGTTCGAAAGATATGTCGAAGTTAGTCCAAAGACTGTTCCAATGTTTTGGCAAATTCCACAGTATCTCGCCATCACAGCTGAAGTGATGTTTTCAATAACTGGCCTCGAGTTTGCTTATTCACAGGTAACAAACTTCATTTTTCCTTCAAACTAGTACACTTAAGTAATTAGTACACCAAACATTTGGTGCGTGGCCATATCAATGTTTTCACCAAAACATTTATTTTCAGGTGATAAAATTACATTTTTAACTTTTCAAAAAAGTTGCCCAAATGTAAAGTGGGTATGAACAATAATATTATGCTTGTTATATTTCAGTCACCTGCAAGTATGAAGTCATGTATTATGGTTGCATGGCTATTAACTGTTTCTGTTGGCAATCTGATCCTAGTGATTTTTGCTGAAGCTCGTTTCTTTTATAGCATGGTAAGAGAAATTATTTACTGATACATTGACAACTTATCTGCATCACATTACTCACTCATGAAGGTTACTTGTGTGATGTAACACTTAGTTCTCATTATTTTTATTCAGGCCAATGAATTTTTCTTTTTTGCTGGCCTCTTGGTGGTCGTTGTCGTCATATTCGCCGTGATTGCTCAATTTTATACCTACTTATCTGACGAAAACAAGGCGGACAGTTCGAGTAATGAAGATGACGATAAATTTTTACTGGAAGAGGGAGAAGATGAAATTGGTAACTAGGTAATATACAGTATAATATAAACAGTAAATCTGTATGGCTTTTCAAATATTGAACCGAACCAAATGCCTATCAACTACTTATTCAAGATACAGTATAGTAGCTGTCTTAGCTGAGAAAATTCAATGAAAAGGTTATGCTATTACCAACAACTGGATTGGGTCATTATTTTAATTTTTCAAAAATTTCCTGTGATTGCCCCCTTCGCATGTTTTTACCAGCCGAAACTAACTGTTTTGATTGTTTTTTGTTTCCTGTGGTCAACCACAATGCAATGCCCGCTTCTGTTTACGTGTTCTGTTACCTTTATCGCAATTGTTGCCTTGCCCACAACGTAACACAAACAAACAAACGCACGCATTGCATTGTGGTTCACCAGGACTCTCTAACTTTTCGTCCAATTTTAGCCACTTTTTTCAAAATAGAAAAAGGGGCTAAAATTGGACAAAAAGTTAAGGTTAATTTTGTCAATTATTACCGCTTTTTCAAAACTGGAAAAAGTGGCTAAAAACCTTAACTTTTCGTCCTTTTTCAGCGACTTTTCTCATTTTTCATAAAGCAGCAAGAAACAGCAAAAAAGTAATCCTATAACCTTAACTTTTCGTCCATTTTCAGCGACTTTTCTCATTTTTCATAAAGCAGCAAAAAAGTAAGCCTATAGTTAAGGAACTTTTCGTCCATTTTCAGCCACTTTTCTTACTTTTCATAAAACTATAGCCTTAACTTTCAGCGACTTTTCTCATTTTTCATAAAACAGCAAAAAAGTAAGCCTTTAGCCTTTACTTTTCGTCCATTTTCAGCGACTTTTCTCATTTTTCATAAAGCAGCAAAAAACAGCAAAAAAGTAAGGCTATAGCCTTAACTTTTCGTCCATTTTCAGCGACTTTTCTCATTTTTCATAAAGCAGCAAAAATAGCAAAAAAGTAAGCCTATACCTACTTTTCGTCCATTTTCAGCGACTTTTCTCATTTTTCATAAGCAGCAAAAAACAGCAAAAAAGTAAGCCTATAGCCTCAACTTTTCGTCCATTTTTAGCGACTTTTTCCATTTTTCATAAGTGGCCAAAAAACAGCAAAAAAGTAAGGCTATAGCCTCAACTTTTCGTCCATTTTTAGTGACTTTTTCCATTTTTCATAAGTGACCAAAAAACAGCAAAAAAGTAAGGCTATAGCCTTAACTTTTCGTCCATTTTCAGCGACTTTTCTCATTTTTCATAAAGCACCAAAAAACAGCAAAAAAGTAAGGCTATAGCCTTAACTTTTCGTCCATTTTCAGCGACTTTTCTCATTTTTCATAAAGCAGCAAAAAATAGCAAAAAAGTAAGCCTATAGCCTTAACCTTTCCTCCATTTGCAGCGACTTTTCTCATTTTTCATAAAGCAGCAAAAAATAGCAAAAAAGTAAGCGTATAGCCTTAACTTTTCCTCCATTTTCAGCGACTTTTCTCATTTTTCATAAAGCAGCAAAAAATAGCAAAAAAGTAAGGCTATACCCTTTACTTTTCGTCCATTTTCAGCGACTTTTCTCATTTTTCATAAAGCAGCAAAAAATAGCAAAAAAGTAAGGCTATAGCCTTAACTTTTCGTCCATTTTCAGCGACTTTTCTCATTTTTCATAAAGCAGCAAAAAACAGCAAAAAAGTAAGCCTATATCCTCAACTTTTCGTCCATTTTTAGCGACTTTTTCCATTTTTCATAAGTGACCAAAAAACAGCAAAAAAGTAAGCCTATAGCCTCAACTTTTCGTCCATTTTTAGTGACTTTTTCCATTTTTCATAAGTGACCAAAAAACAGCAAAAAAGTAAGGCTATAGCCTTAACTTTTCGTCCATTTTCAGCGACTTTTCTCATTTTTCATAAAGCAGCAAAAAATAGCAAAAAAGTAAGCCTATAGCCTTAACCTTTCCTCCATTTGCAGCGACTTTTCTCATTTTTCATAAAGCAGCAAAAAATAGCAAAAAAGTAAGCGTATAGCCTTAACTTTTCCTCCATTTTCAGCGACTTTCCTCATTTTTCATAAAGCAGCAAAAAATAGCAAAAAAGTAAGGCTATACCCTTTACTTTTCGTCCATTTTCAGCGACTTTTCTCATTTTTCATAAAGCAGCAAAAAATAGCAAAAAAGTAAGGCTATAGCCTTAACTTTTCGTCCATTTTCAGCGACTTTTCTCATTTTTCATAAAGCAGCAAAAAACAGCAAAAAAGTAAGCCTATATCCTCAACTTTTCGTCCATTTTTAGCGACTTTTTCCATTTTTCATAAGTGACCAAAAAACAGCAAAAAAGTAAGCCTATAGCCTCAACTTTTCGTCCATTTTTAGTGACTTTTTCCATTTTTCATAAGTGGCCAAAAAAACAGCAAAAAAGTAAGGCTATAGCCTCAACTTTTCGTCCATTTTTAGTGACTTTTTCCATTTTTCATAAGTGGCCAAAAAAACAGCAAAAAAGTAAGGCTATAGCCTCAACTTTTCGTCCATTTTTAGTGACTTTTTCCATTTTTCATAAGTGACCAAAAAACAGCAAAAAAGTAAGTGGCCAAAAAACAGCAAGTTTCATAAGTGAAACAGCTATAGTTTTATGAAAAATAAGAAAAGTGGCTGAAAATCGACGAAAAGTTAGGGCTATAGGCTTACTTTTTTGCTATTTTTTGCTGCAAAAAACAGCTATAGTTTTATGAAAAATAAGAAAAGTGGCTGAAAATCGACGAAAAGTTAGGGCTATAGGCTTACTTTTTTGCTATTTTTTGCTGCTTTATGAAAAATGAGAAAAGTCGCTGAAAATGGACGAAAAGTTAAGGCTATAGTCGCTGAAAATGGACGAAAAGTTAAGGCTATAGCCTTACTTTTTTGCTGTTTTGAAGTAAGGCTATTTTTAGCGACTTTTTCCATTTTTCACAAGTGACCAAAAAACAGCAAAAAAGTAAGATGCTGTTCTTGTTTGCCTGCGAACAGGTTGTAGATATGTAGATACTTGTACCCAAGCCGTTGTTTGTTTTGTTGTTCTGGGTACCATTTGTACCCCCTAACCCCAAGAAAAACGATGCCAGTTTTTTTTGAAAAAAGGTTTAGAAGTTGAAGAAAGTGACAAATTTCTTTTTTACTAAGAAGCGATAAGATATTACAAAGAATCAAACAGCAATTTCCAATCGTTTATTTCGAAAGACAAAACTCTTGCAAAGCTTTTCTTGCACACATCCTGCCCCATGACCCTGTCTAAACTGTTGCGTTGCTGCACTTGTAATGCGTGTGATCGGTTTTCAAATTCAGAAACTGACGAATTCCGAAAGTACAGTTTTTGAAAAGAAAATCATTGTTATAAACTTTCGTTGAAGCTATCAAAGTCTACTCAACAGAAAATAGATCGAATGTATATTTAGATATACTGAACATTTAAACCCCCAGGATTTATGCCGGATTTCATTGTACCCATAGCTTAGAGGGTGCAAATGGTACCCGTAAGAAGACTTGGTGGAAATCATGTTGGTCGTTTGGATCGGCGAGAATAAGAGAATTATGGTGGCAACGTTTTTTCAAACATTTTCTCTCCCGTAGTAAGGTAAAGCATGTATTTTCCTGGTAGCCGGTCTTACTTTATGAAAAAACAGTCTGCCTAGGTCCCCCTCTCTTATGGCGGTCATTGCGGCTCAATGTATTGAATGGAACACAAAGATATTCAGGCATGTAGAGATATTCATTTTCAGGGCGGTTGCATGGCGGATAAGATGGTCCGTCGCGTGCGCAAAATAGTTAGGGAGATAGACAGTTCAGAAGCGCAATGAACACTCGCACGAGACGTAAAAATAAAATGGCTTAACAAAATTGCGAAAAAACAAAAAATGACAACTTTTCCATTTTGAGCGTGCGCAATAGGGCGGTGCGCATGCACAAAGTTTTCTCACAGGATGTCTTGGTTTTAACATAAATAATAAAAAGAAGTGTCCGTGGTCGGGTCTGAATAGTACTGTGGAAGTTGGGTTGGAAAATTTACAATTAAGATCTGTATTTTTGGACAATTATTACTCTTTGAAAAATAGTATCCTACTGATGTAAAATAACATCTAAAGGGTTTGGCAACAATGATGTCCAGAGAGAATGTTAGCCCTAAAGTTTATTTTTCATAAAATGATTTATCTTCGAAAATACTGAATTACAAGACAGTTTAAAAAAATTTCGAGTAAAAGTTTAATAATAATTGAATTGATAAGGCCATTTCCACTCACGAAAATTTGGGGCTAATATTAGGCTTAATGCATATGTCGTTCTTTGTCTTTCATTTAAAGGAAAAATACCAAACTCTCTTAACGTCTTTGTTGCCAGCAGTTGTGTAACTTTCATGAAAAAATCAAAGTCTTGAGGTTTTGTTTTACTTATATAACTAACATGTTTTTTGGTTTTCAACAAAGTAATAATGGTCTAGAAATACAGATTTATATTGCACATGTTAGCAAGTTTCTTCTGTAACTGCACAATTATTGCAAAATTGTGCGCTTATCACACTATTAAAATTAGTAAGGTCTGTGAACATTGTGGCACAACTGCTTGTTCCCATGCATAAATTTTGAACTAATGTTTTGGGATTGGATTTATTAAAATTTGAGATGATTTTGAACACATATTGGTACCAATGCTACTCATTCTATGAGTAAAATATTGTTCGTTTATACTTTGTTCTAGTTTTTATAGCTTTTATTGTTTTAACAGTAGAAATATATGTTGATTTTGTTGAATTATTTGTTAATTATTCGTTCATTTTATGCATGATGAAACCCGAAATTTATAGTTTGATGGTCACAACAAATTTGAGCATATAAAAATGTTAAAATTGAACACCAAACTAGCTGTAATATTTGAACTCGCTAGAACACAACTAGTTTTAAATACGTTTGAATTGAATTTATACATGCAGTATTTCAAATGTTGTGATTGATTATCTGTTTCAAAACTTTTGAAATCATGCATACAGCTATTTCAATATTAAGGTTGTCCAACAGCAAAGCGAAAAAGTCGAATACGAGCGCGAAAGGCTGCTGCGCGGGAATCGCTAACAACTGAGTCGTCAGTCAGGAACCTTGTCAGCCTTTCGCGCGATTAACAAATAATTCAACAAAATGCGCAATTAACAAATAATTCAACAAAATCAACATATATTTCTACTGTTAAAACAATAAAAGCTATAAAAACTAGAACAAAGTATAAACGAACAATATTTTACTCATAGAATGAGTAGCATTTGTACCAATATGTGTTCAAAATCATCTCAAATTTGAATAAATCCAATCCCAAAACATTAGTTCAAAATTTATGCATGGGAACAAGCAGTTGTGCCACAATGTTCACAGACAATTCACAGTACTATTTGGTTTGTGGGTTCAAATCCCAAAACACTTATTTTTTTTTATATAAAAAAAGGATCCATCGGATCCATCGGAGGATCCTTTGGATCCATCGGATCCTTTGGATCCATCGGATCCTTTGGATCCATCGGATCCTTTGGATCCATCGGATCCATCGGATCCTTTGGATCCATCGGATCCTTTGGATCCATCGGATCCTTTGGATCCATCGGATCCTTCGGATCCATCGGATCCTTTGGATCCATCGGATCCTTTGGATCCATCGGATCCTTTGGATCCATCGGATCCTTCGGATCCATCGGATCCTCTGG
>CACRXK020012025.1:0-15599 GCA_902702795.2 Paramuricea clavata
CACGGGCAATAGGACAGGTGTAGTGTTGTTAAATAGAAAGTTGGAAATGGTATTATACTTACTCATGCATTATAATTATGTTTAAAAGATCAGAATATTCATAACTTCTCATTTTGTTTCATAAATAGTTCTTTAATATTCGAAACAAATTCCATATCTGCTTCGTCTGCCATCGCCATGTTTACTCGTCCCAATCTACATGCTGCACGGCATTGCCGCCCCTCCTGGCAAAATAATAAGCAAGCGAGAAAAATTAGAAGAAAATAAGAGGGTAGGAACATCATTGTCATAAGCTGGATGCAGTGACACTTCCATATATGGCACAAACGTATCCATAACTTCCATATATGGCACAAACGTATCCACGACGCGTTTTATAACGTTTTATTTGACGTAGGGATGACGTGTAATGCTGCTTCCCGCCTATGACGATTTGAATTAGTCATGTGATACAAGATTGAGAAAGCTGATTCGCCCAGAACGATGACACGCCCACGAAACGCCCACAATGTTCCTACCCTCTTATTTTCTCCTTAATTTTTCTCGCTTGCTTATTATTTTGCCAGGAGGGGCGGCAATGCCGTGCAGCATGTAGATTGGGACGAGTAAACATGGTGATGGCAGACGAAGCAGATATGGAATTTGTTTCGAATATTAAAGAACTATTTATGAAACAAAATAAGAAGTTATGAATATTCTGATCTTCTAAACATAATTATAATACATGGGTAAGTACAATACCATTTCTAACTTTTTATTTAACAACACTACACCTGTCCTATTGCCCGTGGTACCAGGCTGCACTGATGAGGCGTAGGACGCCGAAACATGCATGTCTGCAGATAGTACTGTATATATATATATATATATATATATATATATATATATATATATATATATATATATATATATATATATATATATATATATATATATATATATATATATATATATATATATATATATATAGCTTAAGTTTTTGGTTTACGCAACACAAACAGTGCTCAATACCATATAGGCTAGATAGAGCGTAATATAGTTTTTCGTTTTACCTCAAAAAACCACAACAGTCTGTTTCATCGGTACAGGGACAATTTAATTATATTTAATGGTAATCCCTGACGCGCCTGTTGAAGAGGGAGGAAATTTAGAGCACTTGAAACTATGTAACAGTTAGGGCCAAGATCAAGGTACAGTATTAAACCAAGATAACTTCGATATTTTGAAAGTCTCCATTATCAGTGGTCAAGTGAAGAACTCAGAATTTATCTTCAACATCATTTTGGTGCCCAACGTCTTCTGTTGGAGACATAAAGGCTTTACTCAGCCAACCATTTCGCTTTTTCTGGCTCATGGCGTCCATTACACCCGCAGAGCTCAATATATTCTTTGTATAGAAGTTATCGGGGCGCCATCCTCAAGGCCATTCAGTTTCTTTCACGCTGTGCGGTCGCATTTTTATTTGA
This sequence comes from Paramuricea clavata, assembly GCA_902702795.2. Taxonomy (NCBI): domain Eukaryota; kingdom Metazoa; phylum Cnidaria; class Anthozoa; order Malacalcyonacea; family Plexauridae; genus Paramuricea; species Paramuricea clavata. The sequence continues at coordinate 1,467 of CACRXK020012025.1, forward strand.
TTTTTCTTATCCTCATTTATATACCATTACATGTTTATGTTAAAATACAACTATTTCACCCTTCGTGGTGAGTCGAGGCTTCGCCCTCAATATTTGTTGTTATACGGATCGCACTTCGCTGTGTTCCCTGTTGAGGCTTCGCCCTCAAAATTTTTTTGTCAGAGGCTTCGCCCTCATTTAATGCAAATGTTTTACTGCACTGTAAGCCGAGGCTTTGCCCTTTCTTCCATCTGGCGTTTTGGGCAAGTGGTGCGGTCACTGTTTTAGTGTGGCCAAGCTTGATCCAGTCCGCAGTTAAAATTCTCCTATTTGTCGATCGCGTTCTCGTTCCTTGCACAATATCCAGAAATATCCTCATGAGTCCCCCGCACTCATGAAATACGGCGATATTGTGCAGGACCTAGCAAATCGAGGCCATAATCGTCGTTTTTACGATGAAAAATAGATCATTTTTAAAGCATTATTTTGTAAGAACTGCCCACAGGTCATCCATTTTGAACAAGATAGCTAGTAATTTCAAGCAATGTTGTTTTCAATTTGTGCAAATACAACATATTTTTATGAATTCATTTGGATATTCTAAGCCATGTGTCAACTTAGTTCACAAAAAACATGAATACAGCAAAAGAATCATTGTGTAATATGTTAAACTGTCAAAACATAGCAGGCAATATTGCCAATGAACAATATCACATATCTCAAAGGACACTAATGTTATCAGGAGATATTGAATTAAATCCTGGTCCTGTTCAAAACAACAGTTCAACTAGGGTGTCGTCAAATGTAGTCTTACAACAAAGGTCAAGACGGTTTCAGTTAAGACCATTTGATGTCGGTGGTGATGGTGACTGTTTCTTTCGAGCTGTGTCACATCAATTATATGCTGACCCTGAACGACACTTTGAAGTTAGAGCATCTGGTATTGCATATATGAGAGATAATCCTGAGAGATTCATTGAAAGTAATACTGAAATCTCGTGGTTAGAATACCTTAATAATATGTCTATGCAAGGGACATGGGGTGATGCTATGATAATACAAGCTGTGGCTGACCAGCTTAAGTTAAAAATTACTATTGCAGAAACGCATGAAGGGTTTCGTGAGTACAGTATAATACAACCTGTATCATCAACACAGCAACTAACTCATGTCTATTTGGGTCATATAGATGAGTATCACTATGTATCAACATTGCCATGTACTTCAATGTCAGGTTTTGTTGAGATATATCCTGAACAGTCAACCCAGAGCTCTCAGCCTAAGCAAACAAGAACACAGTATATAAACAAATACATGAAACAAAAACACGATAATGAGAGACAAAGCCCTGAGGCTAAGGAAAGGAGAAGAGTTTATGCAAAGGAATATAGGAAACGTAAACGGGCCAGTGAGAGTTCCCAGCCCTCAGCACTGAGCATTGAGACTAAGCAAAAGAAAAGACTGTATGCAAAGGAATATATGAAACGTAAACGGGCCAGTGAGAGTTCCCAGCCCTCAACACTGAGCATCGAGGCTAAGCAAAAGCAAAGACTGTATGCAAAGGAATATAGGAAACAAAAACGTTGTGAGATTGAACCACTACAAAGTTTAATATCCAAATTTCATGATATTGTATCACAAGGTCCTCTTTATACTTGCACCTGTTGTGACCAATTATGGTACAGGCATAGTGTCATTCCAGTCACAACACTTAAAGAAAATTATCCTGATGTTCAAAAAAGATTGTTAAATAGAAAAAGTGTGAATAATGTGGAGTGTTTGTGTAAAACCTGTAATAAGCATTTAAAAAACAACAAGGTGCCTCCTTGTGCTGCCGTAAATGGGCTGCAGTTTCCAGAAAAACCTTTGTTTTTCGATCTAAATGAATTGGAGTGTAGATTGCTTGCTCCAAGACTTGCATTTCAAAAATTAATGCAGGCTTCTAAAAACCTATGGGAACATTGTTAATGTTCCAGCAGATGTTGTTAATACTGTTAACATGTTGCCAAGGTTTCCAAATGACACCAGGACAATTAAAGTTAACCTTAAGAGAAGATTGCAATACAAGAGTTCAGCTTTATCACTAAATGTCAGACCAAATAAAGTAGCAGAAGCTGCCAAATGGCTTGTAAATAATGGTAACCTGTATAAAGATGAAGGTATAACTTTCAATGACACTTGGCTTGAAGATAATTCAAACACTCATATCCTATTTGATGATAGTGACAAAGATCAAACTTCAGAGGGTTTAGAAAATGTTCTGGACTGTAATGCAGAAAGCTTGAATTGTGATACAGAATGTAAAACCCAGCAATCATCAGCATGTGATGATGATGAACACTGGAGTGAAGACGAGGCAGAAATACCTGCTGGAATCACTGACACTTTGTTAACATCTCCAGATTTTGTCACTGATAATGAACGTCAGCATATTTTAAACGTTGCTCCTGGTGAGGGAAATAAGTCCTATGAGTATATTTAGAGATAAAAACTCAGAGGAATTGGCATATCCGGGTATATTTCTTGGACAGAAGCGACCGGACAATGCTCATAGACTAACCAAAGTCCATTATAGTGAAATTTGTAAATCTTAATGAAGAAGGTCTGACCGAAGGGCTGCAATGTGTGTGGAAAATATTTTCTTTAAAACAAAGAAATTGCAAATGAAAATTTTGCTTGGGCAATCACAAGTTGCATTGAGAAAATGTCAACGAAATAGTAACACAATCACTGCCGGTCAATTAAAACAACCGGGTGCATTAGATAACATGATTCATCATGATCAAGGACTTAAATTTCTTAGAGCTGTAAAGGGTTCACCTCCATATTTTGAAAAAGCTGAAAAGGATATATTTGCAATGATCAGGCAGTTAGGATCTGCTTCATTATTTTGTAGTTTTTCTTCAGCAGAAACACAATGGACTCATTTGCTAAAAATACTTGGTAAACTTGTTGATAACAAAACATACACTGACACTGAACTTGAGAACCTCTATTGGGAAGAGAACAGTAGGTTAATTCAGAGCGATCCTGTGACATGTGCAAGGCATTTTGATTATCAAGTACACAAGTTTTTGCAAAACTTTCTTCTAAGTAGTGCTGCACCTCTAGGAAAAATTGCAGACTGTTTCTATAGGGTTGAATATCAACAAAGAGGATCACCTCATATTCACATGTTAAAATTGCTAGAAAATGCTCCTACGTTCGGCGAAGATTCTGATTGTGATGTTGTTTCATTTATTGATACGATAATCACATGTGAGGAGCCAACCGAGAATCCAGATTTACTTGCACTTGTAAACAGGCAAGTTCATCGCCATTCTCACACATGTCGAAAGAAATCCAAAAGTGTGTGTCGTTTTAATTACCCACAGCCACCTATGAGGTCAACCAAAATTCTATATCCAATAGATATTGATATGGATGATAATGAAGTTGATCAACATAAAGATACTTGGAAATTTATAAAGAAACATCTGAATGATATGAAAGAGGGCGAGGACATTACATTTGACAAGTTGCTTATAAATCTTAAACTGACAGAACAAAACTATTTGCTAGCTGTTCAATCTAGTCTCAAGACACCAACTATATTCTTAAAAAGAAAACCAAACGAACTAAGGATCAATAATTATAATGCTGCATGTGGTGCATGGCGTGCAAATATGGATATTCAGTTTGTACTAGATGTATATGCATGTGCAATATACATTGTATCATATATATCCAAGGCTCAAAAAGGCATGAGTGAGCTATTGATAACAGCTTGTGAAGAAGCAAAAAGGGGAAACTCCAGTATTAAACAACAAGTGAGAGATATTGGAAATAAGTTTTTAAACAATGTTGAAATAAGTGGACAAGAAGCAGTCTATATAGTACTTCAACTTCCAATGAGGAAATCTTCTCGTCAAGTAGTATTTATAAATACTTCACCCCCTGAGGATAGAGTTCAGTTACTAAAACTTTTGCAAGAAATTAATGATTTGGAAGATGATTCTGATGAAATTTATGCATCTGGTCTAATGAAGCGTTACACAAAACGACCAGCCAAACTTGAAAATCTGTCCCTTGCTGATTGGGCTGCATGGTACGACTCCACTGATAAGCCATATATCAAACCGTCTCGTGAATTAGATATTGATAATTATCCACTTGAGACAAACTTGAGTGACAATGATGATAATAATGAGGAAGAAGAAAGCGAACGAAAGAATAAAAAAAGATCTAAAGCCAGAGTTATTCGAAGTGTCTGTTTTAACAAGGAAGTTGATTCTGAAAAGCATTACCGTGAACTAATCATGTTATTCACTTCATGGATGGATGAAATAACTGATTTATTAGGAAATTGTGCTTCTTACCAAGAACACTATTTTCAAGTTAAAAATACAATAGATGAGCAAATGAAATGTTATGTTATGCTATGTGTAGTGAAGACCTGAATGCGATTCAAGACCAGCTTAATAATGTGGAACATAGTGATGAAAACTATGACCTGATTGCCCCAGGAACACAAAACATTGAGCGTCAAGATGAAGATGAAGGTGCACAAGACCTTCATCCAGAATTCAATGAAACCTATGACCTATCTGGTTATCTTGGAATTCGTTCAGCTGCATCTAATACTGAGCAGCTGATATTACATGAAGAACAGGATGATGTTTACAGAGGAATGGTACAAAAATTAAACAGAGAACAAAAAGAATTTTTCTTCCATGTTTTACATCTTATTAAAACTTCTGATAATCCATTCTACTGTTTTCTTAGTGGAGGGGCTGGAGTTGGCAAGTCACATCTCACAAAGTGTCTTTATCAAGCAGCGTTAAAGTATTATAATAATAGAGCAGGTGATGATTTCCATCAAGTGAAAATATTAATGCAAGCTTGCACCAACTGGTAAAGCAGCTTACAATATCAAAGGTAACACAATACATAGTGCACTTTCAATACCTGCATGTCAATCTTTAAAGAATTACAAACATCTTGATTCAAGCAGGTTAAATACCTTACGGTGTCAACTTGGTGGTTTAAAACTAATATTTTTGGATGAGATCTCAATGGTTGGTTCAAATAAATAATAGACTGAAAGATATTAAAGGAAGTAAAGAAGATTTTGGTGGTGTAAGCATGGTTGTTATCGGTGATTTATTCAGCTGGAACCTGTAATGGACAGGCATATATTTAATAATCTAGACAATTCAGAATATGCAGTTCTTGCTCCTAATAAATGGCAAGATAACTTCAATATGTTTGAATTGGAAGAAATTATGCGCCAAAGGGAGAGCAAAGTGTTTGCTGAAATATTAAACAGACTTAGGGAAGGAAAACACACTAAGGATGATATTTTGAAACTAAAAGAAAGATTAATAAAAGAAAATAGCATCCAAGATCCCATGGATGTGCCTCACTTGTTCATACAAAATCAGAAGGTAAATGAATTCAATGAAAGAGTGCATAATGCAGCAACTGGTGAAAAGTTTTCAATCAAAGCAATAGACAGTGTTATAGGAGCTAACTCTGCTCAACTTCGAGATAAAATTTTGAGTCAAATACCAAATGATCCTAGGACAACTAAGCAAGTTGCTTCAAACCTTCAATTGTCAGTGAGTGAAAGAACTGAGATAGCATTAAATGTACGTACTGATGATGGCATGACTAATAGTGCTGGTAATGTTGTTAAAAAGATACAATTGCATCAAATAGATAAACCTCCTGGTATAATATGAGTCCAATTAATTTGACCATTCAGATGTTGGAGAGAAGACCAGACATGAAAATAGACATCTTTATGTCCAAGGTATTGAGTCTACATGGACTCCAATAAGGCCAATCACAACTCAGTTTGCTGTGGGTAGAAACCAAACTGCACAAGTTGTTAGAAAACAGTTTCCAGTTAGACCTGCTGCGGCTAAGACAATTCACCGTTCACAAGGTGACACTGAACAAAAAATTGTTGTAAATCTCAACACTAGAAGATCAATACCACATATACATTATGTTGGTTTGAGCAGGGTAACAGCAATTGAAGGTTTATTTATCACTGGCCTATGTGAAGATAAAATAGCTGTCAATCCGCATGTATCAGCTGAAATGGAACATTTGAGAAATGAACGTGTACTAAAACTTAGTGTCACTCCTATTTATAAGACAGACCAAGTCTCATTCAAACTGTGCTATCTAAATGCACGGTCGTTGCATAAACACATTGATGATATTCGGCATGATTTTAATTTTGCTAATACAGACATCAATATTTTTTCTGAAACTCGATGTATGCACTCGGATAATGCCAGTATGTATGATATTGATGGTTGCACCTTGTTCAGAAATGATGGTCACTCTTTGACTACCAGACCCTTTGGTGGCATGGCAGTGTTTAGCAGAGTTGAATTATTACCTGGATATCCATGTTGTTATAATATCAATGGCATTTAAATAACCATTATGAAAGCAATGATTCTTCCACATGTTACTATAATTGGTATATATCGATCACCCCGAATTCCAGTGCAACAATTGTGTGCAGCATTAGATGAAGTTTTGAGGTTTTGTACTTCTCAATTTAACATTTTCATAGGTGATTTTAATATCAATTGGTTGGATGAAGCCAATAGAAGGCCTTTAGATAGATTTTTTATCAATGATCATAACTATATGCAATTGGTGTCTAATGTCACGACAGACAATCGGACATTAATAGATCATATTTATACAAATCTACTACCAGAGTTGCAAGTTAGTTCACACATTTTAGAAACTTATTTCTCAGATCATAAAGCAGTTTGTGCCTTAATTAATTGTTTTCATTAAACCAAACTTAGAAATGTTATGATAGAAATATTTTTATATTGAGACAAGAGTCACTGGACACAATTCACTTAAATACTTACATTTTGGTTTTATACACATTAGATGTGTATAAAAATGTACTGGATATATTTGTTGGATAATTCCATCAGAACAACCCACTTGCAAGACAATCTCAGCCAAATTCATTAGTATTATATGCCTATATGAAAATAACTTAACAACTACAATAATCATATGGATGGATCTGATCAAGGGCATACAATGTACAAAACCAAACTTGTACTTAAACAGATTTTCTCCCAAAACACAAATTGCTTTTGTGTGGATATGCTGTGTTAAAATTATACTGAACAGTGTGCTATATCATTGACTGTGCACAGGACTGGAATGGAATTATACACTTCATTTGTGACCTTCAAAACATTCTCTACTGATCAGTGGTCTTCCATGTTCCTTAAACAGTTTGTGTTTGTTACTCAACAGTTAATATTGGCAAGTGTAATTAACAAGTGACAGAACTTTTGCTTCATATGATTACAATAAAGTTTTGGAAATTCTATGGATTGACAAGTGACAACATCTCTATCCTGACTATATGGCATCTAAAATGTGTTGTATATTGAAATCATATGGATAATAAAGAAGATTGTCAAGCTATTTCTGTGACATCACAACTTAGTTGACCTAAGGAAATCTTTGTTACAGTTATGGAAACATCACTGCAAGTGGAATTTATAGCAGCTGTTTTATTCACTATGAAAACCAGATCAATACTCACACAGATTCAACACTAGAATCTAACATTAATTAAACATTTATTTTCAATTGAAAACCTTCAGATACTGTACAGTCTATAATATATACTATATTATATATAAAATATACTCGTGATATAAATTAAAAAATATTTTATTTTATGCTAGTGTAATATTGTGTGCATGAAATGTTTATTTCCTGACTGCATAATTAGTTACATTTCCTCGGCGGGGTGGGAGCAGTTGCCCCTGCTTGTTTGACTTTAAAATCTTATTTGCTATTATAATTATAATAAGTGATGAAATATTTCAATTGCCCCATGTCATCTTAATTATTCAGTTCCTTTCAAGAAAATACGTACAAAATGTGAATCCAGTTTTTCGCAGATACATGTACGCCTAGCGTACCTATTTTTTGCTTAGCTTGAAGATATGACTTTTATTTTCTCGTGTTAAAAACAATATTTTACTCACTCGCTGCGCTAAACGTAAAATATTGTTTTCACCACTCCAAGATAAAAGTCATATCTTCGCGCCGCCGTGTAATATCCTCCATAGAATAATTCACGACGTGAAAATGGCGACAAAATGGCGTGGCATATCCATATACATGGGGGCACAACAGCCATTTCACGTCGTTTTTGACGTCCGTGTCTTCGATCGAAATCTGTCTTACATATCTTGTAAAACACCGCTTCAAATTAATTATCCTCTTTGCAATTATGACGTCATAAGTCGTGGGAAGGTTTTGTCCACTGAGCTATAATATTACTGGAGGAGGTGCTCCTATCTTTCCGCCAGTCATTCAAGTGAAGCCAAAAACATGGCGGATCTTACGCCATTTCCATGACTACTGGTTATTATTTCTCATGGTAATTATCACTGACCAACCGCGATCCTACGCTTTAAACAATATCTTTCACCCCCCTGGTTTTTTCACAAATATAAAATATTTTGGTTTAGTTTGTCTTTGAACTGAAAATCTTAATATTTTTCATCAATTTTGTCTGTTTTACAAAGTCAGGGAAGACGGTGCATTTTTGCTGTGCCTCTTATGGCTCTAAAAGGAGAATATTACGGGTAAGATTGACGTTTTTTTACTTTCGCTTGGCAACGTTGCCATATATTTTTAACACTCGTGGATATCTTAAAACCTGATGCTATATTAAAACTGCGAGTATTACTAGTTACAGCAGTTCTTTCATTTCTACATTGACATTGTAGTTTTGAGCAAGGTTTCCTTCGCAAACTCTTTCCTATCTTGTTTTATTAAACTCATTTCTTGGGTTTCATGGTGCTTCGGTTTGTGTTTTGTTTTTAAAACTGTTTATATTTGATTTAGGTTTTTAAGTGCTAGTTTTGCCAGGTTTTTGAAATAGCAGCTATCTACTGTGTAGCTTTGTATTTTATACAGGACATGTAGGGTGTGAGTGCACAGCCAACCTTTCCAGCACTCTCCAAAAGTTCAGCAATATAAACATATTATTTAACCCATTGAGGGTCAGAACGTTTAACTATAGACACATGAGCAGACAGCCTGATTAATCCATTGAGGGCCAGCACTCTCCCCCTGATGAGTAAAATAACCTGACGTTTGACAGAGTGAAATAATAAAGTAGGGTAGATCAGGACACAATGCGACTTACTGGGTTAAACCTAATTTTTATGATTTGTAGCACTACCCGCATTGTATTATTAACCTTTTAAGTGGCAATGTACCCAGATGCACCCTACATTATTATTTTACTCTGTCTAACGCTGGACAATTTTACTCGTCACAGGGAAGGTGCTGCCACTAAACATATTTAGGTTAATATCGATTTAGCTGGAATGACCCAATACATGCCATTTGCTACTGTAAAATTGTAAATATGCCGAATTTTTCTTATTTATAGGCGCTGATACTGAAATGTGAAAAAGAAAGCCATAAAGTCTTAAATGTTCAAATAGCAAGAGTGGTGTTGTAGACATCAGACATGTAGTGGTGCACCATATGTTAAAATTAAATATTGTCCAACTTACAAAAGTAAGGGCCCTGCCCAGAATTCCTGCCCTGAACTAGAAAGATAACTTCATTTTATCATTGCTATCAGACTGTGATAAACAGAGAATCATGTTATTGTCAGTGGTGTTTTTAAATACAACATGACTGCTTACAGTTATAATTATAACTTGTATGGTCGTATATATAGTTTGTAAAACTCTTTCTTGCTGATTTATAATTATTATTTTAAGAAGGTATAAACAAAATAGTGAAAACCCCTGGGGGTAATGTAGGGTAAAGGAGGGAGGGTATCTATTTATCTGTGAATTAATGATAATTTATTTCAAGCACACAGGGCTGGATGGACTGGGGGGTCTAACATCCCCGGGTCCAATCTTTTGAAATGTGTCCCCCAATTTTTGGAGGGCCACTGGTTTGTCACTTTTTACTGTTATGTGTCCACCCTCCATAAATAAAGAAGTTGATATAAATATTAATAAAATGCCCAAATGCTGGAATTGCCAAACATATGAATTTTTTGGGAATGTTGTGCAAAATTGAGGCCAATTTTATAAATGTTACGCTGAAAAAATTTTAATTAACCTTTTTGCAAACAACGGTTTGGGAAAAGAAACAATTACCCCCCGCCAAAATTCTGCGAATAATTTTGGGGACCCAAAAAGCGAAGGGGCCCAAAGTTCTGTATTCACCCTCCCAAAGATGTGTCAGTTGGCATGGCCCTGCAAGCACAATACAATTGTGATTTGTGTGAGCCAGAAAAGAAATAAATCTCACCAAAACATGTCTTTTTGTGTGATAAATGATGTCTTAATTATAAAGAATGTTTAATAGAGAGGGGGCTCAACAATTTTTTCATCTAAATTGGGGGGGTGGGGTATTAGAGTGGGGGGGGGGTGAGGTTTAACAGGGAGATTACAGTAGCAAACTCAAAGCTTTATTGCAGGTTTTGAGGTATGATGCAACTACCTGGATTTAAGTAAGTCTTTGTTCAAAACGTACAAATTGATTCTCATTTAAATAACTTTGTGTTTTTAATTTAAATCAAGGATCACACAAGAGGTTTTTGATAATACTTTTATTTTAGCTACGTTTCCGATAGTTTACTATCCGTCCTCAGGCTAACAAATTGTTCTTACATTTGACGTGTACAACTTTTAAACGTTCATCTTACGCAAGCTAATTCAAATTAAACTGCGTGCGCGCACGCGCGCGCTCGTTTTCCTTAATAAAGTATTTGTTTAATATTGGTCTCCAAGTCATCAATGATCCAAAACTGTTTAAAACTTTCTTTTTGTTATGCCTTACCCTAAGAGACTCAATTCCTTCTATAACTTTCCGCTGTCTTAATCTATACTCATTTCTCAATATTCGCGTGTTTTCCCAGTCTATTTCTTCCGTACACTCTATACTGTGCCTTGCTAAACCTCCGTATTCTTTCCCCATTCGTTCTTCTGCCACCGCCATTCGTCCATTTCTCATATCCTTGTTTGTTAATCTTACTTTGCTCTCGTGTTCCTTCTTTCTCACCTTAAACAACCTCGACGTTTCTCCTACATACACCGCTTTCTTGCATTTGCATGGGATCTCGTAAACAACAGATTTTTGTTTTTCGCGAAGTGGTTGTTGAGCTCTCGCCTTCAATTCCTTTATTTTATTTCCTGGTTTAAATGTCGTCCGAAATGAATGTTTGGAAGCTAATCTTTTCAGTTGTTCCGATAAGCCCTGGATGTAAGGTACAATTATCATTCCTCGATATTCTTGCTCTTCCGACTCATTGCTTTCGCGTTTATCCTCTCGCATGTATTCTCGAACCTTCTGTCTTTCGAAACCATTTGCCACAAACACATCTTCTACGTTCTTTAGTTCTCCCTCTAAGTGTTTCTCATCACATAACGCTCGCGCTCTGTCTGCAAATCCTTTGATGATGTCTTTTTTCATACAAGGAGGATGATTCGATTTCGCTTTCACATTGAAAACAAAACAAGTCGAGTGTATGGTTCAATATAAGAAGACACACACTAACATCAATATGTGCTTACCTCAAAATTCCGCAACAGTCTGTTTCAACAGTAAAGAATCATCAGGCGGTATGACAAGTTTCGAAAATAGGGCTGCTTATATGTGTTTTGCCAAGCATTATCTTGGGCTTCTAATTTAACTACCATTTCGGATAATGATATTTTGATCATAAAACACGCCAGAAAATCTCTGCTTTTCAACACCGGAAAACCATGGACTAAAAAAGATAGTGAAGGTTTGTTTCACGTTACCATGCATGGGCAGCCACGATGGCGCCAAAATATGTGAATTAGTTGGCCTTTTCATCCTAAACCATGCACCTAAGTAAGAAGTTTGGCAAAGAAAGTATCGGCCTATATAGAGACGACGGTTTAGCCCTTATAAAAAGTAAATCGGCACGTTTAGCAGACTAAACAAGAAAAGAACTCCACAAAATTTTCGAGCTGTTTGACCTAAAAATCACCGCCGAATCAAATTTACGCACAGTAAACTTTTTAGATGTAACTTTCAATCTTAACAAGGGAAAATATAGGCCCTATAGGAAGCCCAATGACGATCCGCTATACATAAATAGGTACTACATCAGTTAACAAGCGCATCGCAATGCTTTCATCAGATGAGCAGACATTTATGGAATCTGCACCTGCATACCAAAACGCACTTGACCATAGCAACTTTAATCATGATCTTAGCTACACTCGACACGCACCACAGCAAGCACACATAAATAGGCAACGTAATATCATTTGGTTCAACCAGGGCGTAGTAAAACACGGGCGGGGAAACGGCTATGGCGCCCCTGATCTATGTGTGATGCGCGTACCCCCCCGATTATAAAATCAAAATGGCGGACAACAACGAAGGAGAAAATATGCCAATTCCCTGCGTGGAAATTCCACAAAACTTAAGCTGGATTTATTCTGAAAAAGGTAAAAAATTCTTTCGCAAGGTGCTCAATATTGTTGGTCTTACAGCGAGCGAGGTAAATGAGTCGACCGCTGCAAGAACGATTTTATCTCACACTGGCCAAAATATCGATGTTGTTGTTGTTGACTTTTTGAAAGAGATATCTACCAATTTCCATGTTTGTTATCAAAATGTTGAAGAGATCAAGTGTTTAAACAAGAAAATGACCAATCTTGAAACGAGTTTTACGACTTTACGCAATAGTTGTTCAATGCAAAATAAATGGACTTTAGTGTTAAATTCCTGCGACTTGCAATCATCTGATGGGACAAACATTCTTTTAAATCATGTTTTACAGCATTTTTGGAGTTCAGTAGTTTTAAATGGTTCTTGTGAGTTGAGTGAGGACAGTGAACTTTCCAATTTGTCTGCAAGATCGTCCAGTTCTACTTATTAGGGAGCTTTAGATTTGACTACGAGTACGACTACGAGTACGAGATTTGATCGCGTGCGAGGAAGTCACCGTAGTCACAGAGTAAGGATATACAGAGGCGGAACTCGAGGCAAATCATGTCACCACTTTTTTAATGCGCATGCGCGACCCTCTGGCAAGTGTCATGCACATTTTTTATCAGGAAATAGATAGGAAAATGCAAAATTTTGGCAATAAAACGGCGATTTTAAGCGCAGTAACCGATCAATCTTCATTTTCTGCACGAATTTTGCAAATAAATGGCACACTGCGTCTTCTTAGCGAAAGGGAATTGAACGAATACCATTTTTAACGGCGAAAATGAGAAAAGACACCCGAAGGAGTGAGAATTTCTGGCAATCTGAAGATTAGATTCTGTAGACCTGAACTCCAGCTGGAACTTGGCAACTTTATATGTGAGTTTTTTTTTTCTCTAGCTCATATATATGAAATTATCAATATATTTTTGTGAAGTGCTATGTTGTATGAAAGGGTTGTCGTTAATTTAAACATTGCATAAACAGCATTCAGATACGAAAAATATGAACATCAACATAACAACATTCAACATGGACTGATGGACTTGGACATGGAGCCACAGTACTCTAAAGTTCTCATATAGACTTTATTTAACTTATATGTTGACCCAATGGTGAGGGATTGGTCAAATTATACTTTATAGTGATTCCCCTAGACTAGTGCATTGGTTATTGTGCAATGACAACCTTTTTTTTGGCTCTCAAAGGTCAATAATTTCTCAAACATGCCAAGCCTGTACATGTTTAATATTAAATCTAATCTGTTTATTTTTTATTTTGCTTTTCTAGATTGCCAACCATTCCTGTTGAACTACATTGTTCATTACAATGAATCAGATGCAGATTCTTACAACTATGTTAATTTGTTCTTCTGATTGGGGAAAACCTGAGACTATTTGATCTTATATTGAAATGCCTACCAATTTTACATAGCCCCAGGCAATGTTTAATATATAATTAATCTTGAGTAATAGAGATGCTGTACCCCCTGACGGAGTGACCTTACTACCTGGATCATCCCACTAGGCAAGACAAGTTCAAAACTTTCCATCCAAACACTTGCATGGCAGTTGCTATAATAGGATATGAATATAGTTTTGCCTTGCCAGGGGGGGGTAAGATTTCCCCAGTACCCGGAGACCATATAGACAG
>CACRXK020012026.1:0-15598 GCA_902702795.2 Paramuricea clavata
TATATAATATTTCCAAGACCAAGTGGAATCTGTTGAATTACGCGCTGCTTTAGTACGCGTATAAATACTGATGACAAAGCATTCTTAAGACGTACAGGTAAATTATATAACACAAGTTTTTGCTATTGGATTTCATATTAAGTCTAATTATGCACTAGTCAATTGAAACCCCGGCCCCCCGACCCCCGGGACAGGGCGGGGAATTAACGGGGGAATAGCCGTGGATTAACGCGGCTTTAATGCATCATTTTCCCCGGGGTACAGGGTAAATAACAAGTCAATTTATTAGCCGGGACAATAGCCGGGACTTTAACGCGCGGCTGATATGGAAGTGGACTGGAACGAGTTTATCCTCGTGGCAACATGGCGGAATCTTCGAAATCAGAGAATTGTTTCCTCATAGTTTTTCTTAAAAAAAAGGGAATATATTTTCACTTTTTATATATTCCTGATGATGACTGCAAGATAATCGAAACGTAGATTATTCAGTATCGTTTGATGCGGATCAAAGTTTAAGATCAAGAATTGCCTTCATATGTTGTGAACATTTTATACTTCAACGATTTCCCAAGTCATGAAAATATGCAAAGTGCCGGGCCAAATGGGCGGTAACTTTAACAGTCAATATTCCCCCGGTAGCGGGGAAATTACCAAACTTTAACATTGTCAAAATGTTAATTTCCCCGCCCTATCCCGGGGGTCGGGGGGCCGGGGTTTCAATTGACTAGTGCATTATACTTCTAGGCGCATTTACCACATTATATACACAGTAATTAAATTAAACTAAGGAAACAAAACTTTATAATAATATAGAACTAACAGTGTTCAGTGGCTAAAGTCCATTGAGTGAATTACAAGGCACAAAGTGCAGTCACGTTATTTTATGCACTAAATTATGGCTTTTGCAGACCCTAAAACTTTAATAAACCTTACGCTGAGAGCCTGAGTCAAAATAATTTACAAGTCGAAGCAAGCAAAACGATATCTTTCAAATACGCCTCAAATACTGTATGTCGCACGTCGCTTATATTTTATGTTCTGCGCATAGCAAGGGCGCACGACGACAATGCAATGCGCTCAGTGGCGGCGCCAGGATTCCAAATTTGGGGGGGCATTTGAGGGGCAAACTCAAATTTTGGGGGGGCAAGATATAATTTTTAAAAAGGTCGCCCCCCCCAGGAAATTCGCCCCCCCCCCCTCAAAACGTGGCGATATTCCTAAGAATATCGCCCCCGGGGGCGAATATCCTAGGAATATCGCCTCCCAGGGGGGTCGGGCGAATACCCTAGGAATATCGCCCCTCTTTAGGACATTCGCTCCCCATGTATGCGATGTGGTTTATTCAAATAATTTCGTGATACTTTCATCTTATTATTGCCTTACACGTTTGAGAATTTAACTCTTCAAAACTAAAGCTTTTTTGTCTTTTTTTGAAACGTATTATTGGAGTATTGGCAAGTTTTACCATTCAGAGATTTACAAACTAATATTGAAACTGTAAAAACAGTTTCATGTATACGCGCATTCACTAATGAGTAATGACAACTTATAAGCCATACATTTTCCGATAACGACAGAACACTTGTGTAGCCTTTAGTCGCTCTTAGTGACTAATAATTTTTTTTGAGGGGGGGCAAAATGGGGGGGCAAAAAATAATTTTGGGGGGGCATTTGCCCCCCCTTGCCCCCCCCTGGCGCCGCCACTAAATGCGCTAAATAAAAATTATTTATTTACTTTGCCATAATACTTATACATTCACTGACTGGGAAACCACAACAGCTATGCCAATTACAGTGGCCCCACATTACTTCAAAACCACCTCTCTGCATATATTAGATAACTGTGATACAGAAAATCTGAATACGGCAAAAATTCTTAATAGCTTTACGAAACGGAAATTATATAAACAAGGCCGCCGGACAACTCAGTTCAGGGTGCCCCCCTGGAAGCCAGATTGCCTGGGTGCCCCCGGCTCTTACCGGGTAGAGCTCATAGGAGTTACGCCACTGCAAAACGACGAATATATTTGACTTTCGCAAGCGAGTATAATTACATCATTTTCTAATTTACTTTAAAGGTTAAGAACTGTCAGAAAAGACAGCAATACAATAGCCTATATTATACTCGTTTTCAAACCGTCATAACTAGTACTGCCCATTTTGTAATTTACGTCGTCAAGGACAATTACAGGGCTCTATAGATGCGTAAGGGGCGGACCATTTGATTTTTGAGGGGGGAGGTGGAAGATTCAGTCTATGCAAGAATTTTTTTTCCGCCCAGGCGAACGAGACAGATATTTTTTTCCTGTAAAAGTGCAGCGCAAGATATTTTTTTCCCAATATATTTGGCCGCAGGATATTTTTTTTGCCTCTCATAATAACGGCTTACAGTAACTTTAGGCTTTCATATAGCTATCATTGGAGACGTAGCAGGGGTTTTCAGTCAGAGGAGGCCGAGAACTGAATCCCAAGAGGGGCCAAGGAATTTTCACTGTGCTTTATTTTATATATGGTTATGTCTTAATGTTCCCCACACTAAAGCGTGCAAGTTTACTTACAAAGAATGTATAACTGCACCAAAACCTAAAACATGCAGGGATAGAGTATAGTACTCGAAAATGGGGGAGGGTACAGTATATGAATGACCTGTAACCTTGGGGGGTTCGGGGGCATGCTCCCCCGAGAAAATTTTAAAATTTGAACCTCGGAAATGCTATTTCCTGCGTTTTCAGCCATGGATAATTATCTTAAGCCCAGATTTTCTCAGGGGGGAGGGCAACAATTTTGCCAGGGAACACCACTGGCTACCGTATGTCAGAGGCTCCAAAGGCGGTAGAATCCCTGTGATGTTATCCACTGTTCACCCCGTGTTCTTTTAAGCAAATGTGCCTGCTCAAAAATGCAAAATCTTGCAAGCCTGTGGACACAATACTGAAGTGAAGAGCATCAGTAGAGTTACATGTAGAAAATTTTTTTTTGAGCGCTCTCTTTTGCATGATATTTTTTTTTCTCGATTGTGTGCTGCATGATTTTTTTTTTCTTTCTCCTTGGGTTGCAGGAAATTTTTTTTCAAATCTTCCACCCCCCTCAAAAGTCAAATGGTCCGCCCCTAAGCAGTGCTGTAATATTTACCTTATTTTTGTAACTAGTTACAGTTACATCATCAAAAAATTAAATAGTTACCGTTACAAGTTACAGTGAATAAAAAGTAACTAGTTACAGTTACAAAAATTTTGTAACTAGTTACAAAGTTACATTTATATTTTAGTATTTGGTCACAGTAAAAAACCACGTTTAAGAACCTATACATTTTCACGCCAATAACAAATTTTAATTACAACATCAACAAAATTAACTCGAGCAACAGCTTGATGAAAGACACTACGTTTAATCTTTCACGCCAAATAAATGAGTTTGTATGTACTGTAGGTTGTCCACAAGTGCACTGTAGCAGGGTAGGAAAAATATTCGAGTGATTTTTCAAAATTCAAAAGTTCAAAAGTGCGAATTGAGCGAGAACTCTGCGCAAGTCCTTCATTGAATAATTAATAGATCGGGAATAAACAGCTTTTTCAATAATTTAAAACATCGCCAAAGTAACGGCATTCTCGATGGCCGAATGTAACTAGTTACCGTTACTATTTACTAATTTTTGTAACTAGTTTATACAGTTATTAGTTATCTTCCCAAACTAGTTACTGTTACAGTTACTCAAAAAAGTAAGGATTACTTGCAACTAGTTACTTGTAACGAAGTTACAGGACTGGCTTTAAGTTACGAAGTGATACCATGATAGCCAAGTTTTACGAAGAGAAAAGCTGCAGACAGTCGATTCTTTGTTATACAGTGTGTATTAAAAAAACTGAAGAGATTGAAATTGCTCTCAAATTCACAGAACAGCTATTAGTATCCAGTTTTTGATATACTGTATACCGGGTGGCCCCCAAAAAGGTACTCCTCTTTGATTCAGTAGAACTTAAAAATTAAAAGAGCTACTACACTTAAACAAAAAGAATTTAGTTCATGATCAGTAAGGTCTAACTTTAATTTTGGGATATGCCATGTATATTTTAACATAGTTTTGGCCGAGATATTTGGGTTTGAAAATAAGTAAACATTTTCAAAATTGTCGAAAATTGCAAAAAACGGCCTATTAAACTATAATTTTGACAACCAGTAACGAAACTATTCGATATCTTCGGGGACAACTTCTTGGCCGAAGTCGATTGATGAGTAAATGGGGTGATTCGCCTTGGCCTCCTCGTTCTCCTGACCTGACGGTTTGCGATCTTTTCTTTGGGGCTACTTGAAGCATCGAATTTGGAATGTGCCACATGATCAATTAACCAAATAATTTTAGAGAGCTTCGTAAGGCAATTGTAACAGCATACCGCAACCTGGATCCCCAGATGATCCGAAATTCCTTCGACTGCATGCCCACATTTCTTGTTGGGGGACATGCATTTCCCAATGAATAGTATTTTTATTTGGAAAACAAACGAATACTTTTCGACTGCAGTGTTGCCTACACACAGATTATTGTGCCGTTCTTCGCTAATTTTCTACATTTCCAGAAATCTTAACTCAAATTTACACGCAGTTATCTCAGTCAATACTGTATTAAAATGAACATGGCACATGCTATATACCAAAATTTAAGTTAGACATTGCTGAATACAATGCTTCTTGTTTAAGTGTAATACTTCTTTTAATTTTAACTGAATTAAAAATTTAACTGAATTAAACTTTTTTGAGGCCACGCGGTATCTAACGTCTTTGGGTACTTATAATGTAGAATAATGATAAAAATTTCTGGAACTCAAATTTTGTAAACCAGGGGGGAGTGTCTTTTCCAACAAACTAAAAAATGGCTTGCGCACGAGATAAAAAAGCTTTAATTGTATCTTGAGTTAATAAGTGAAAAATGTGTTGGGTGTTTAATTGCTGCACGAAATTTCAGACAATGTGCTTCCGTTTACGCCCTTTAACTTTTCACACAAACTTACATTTTTGGAAAAAATTAGCCTTTTGCATGCTTAATTAATGCCTTTGCTAATTTGCATATTGCAGTATATGCAAATTAGGTAAAGGCATTAATTTAAGCATGCAAAAGGCTGATTTTTAGGAAAAATGAATAGGTTTGCTTAATTTGAATAGATTTTGTCTGAAATTTTGTACATTAATTAAAAACCCAACAACTTTTCCATCCATTAACTCAAAATACGATCAAAGCTTTTAAATTTCGTGCGCAAGACAATGACTTTAAATAGAGTCAAGACATCACATTGTCCATTTGCACTCAGAATGGTGTCCTTGTTCATTGTATGGAGGTGTCCTACACAGTCTCCGTAAGCAAAGTTCCACGTCTTATAACCTAATATATGGGCGTATAAACTGACATCACAGGCTTATACAAGGACATGATTACCTACCGAGAATTCCAATTAACACCACAATAGTTCATATTTTTTTAAAGGAATATGGCAATATAAATTAGATTAATTTTGTCTTATTTGAAAAAACAATGAAAATGATATATAAACTTCCTTATTCCGTACCTTGCTTGGTTTTCAAAATAAATCGACTTATTTTGATCAAAAGCAGCGTGGATTCCGCCATCTTGGATATGCATTCGATATGCATACGTCACAAGGACGGTAAAAAGCGAAATTTTTATCTTGCAAACCACGTGTCATTATCGATATGAAACTCGATTTTCCGAAGTCGTTTTAGTACTCAACTAACTCACAACATTTTAAGAAACTTTTCGAAGAAATTTAGTCCCACATGAAGGAGTTTTAACAAGTTTACACTGCTTGTGACGTCATCAAAAATCAGTTAATAATACCACGATGGCGGACTGCAGGCTGTTTTTGGTCAAAATATTTCAAAACCTAGCAAGGTACGAAAACGTTGTAAAGGGTCTTCATATATAACTTTAAAAGTTCTTTCAAATAAGACAAAGATGATTTTTATTGCCATGTCCTTTAATATACACTTTCTTGAATGTACCTCCACACAGGAACAAAACATACCTTCACCAGTGTACGTGAAACATTCTCCATAGTCCAGATCATCCTCGTACCCACCCGACAGCGCAATTGAATAACAGCCATCCTCGCCACCATGAATACCAGCTACTGTGGGTCTAGCAAAAAATTATACATACACTTAACTAAATATATAGGTTGCAGAAATTGCTTATAATGTATAAAATGTAATTTAGGCCGTATTCTGTGGCATGAAACATCGCTTAGAACTGATGAATTCCGTTGCCCGGGTTCGGGCACTATTTTGAAACAAGATAAATAATTAGGATAAATCATACGAAGTCCAAATTCGCTTGTTTGCACTTCCCAAAACCTGCAGTTTTTAAGTATTTCTTCTTCGAAAATTCAAGAAATCGACATCTTTCGCAATCGATCGCCGCCGCCACTTTTGTTCAGATACTTGGTGTAATAAACATTATAAATGGCGATTTAATCGCGGGCTCACACTCGTTCTTCATGAAGTTTCGTAAACATCCGCTGTGCAAACATGGCTCGGTGAAGCTGCCTTTGAGGGGTTTGGTGGGGTATTAATTGAGTAAAATTTTAAACTTTTTTTTTCAAAATTACACAAATCATAAAATAATTAAACGGGAAAACTCCTGTTTATTTGAGGAAATTAACTACAAACACAAAACTATTTAGAGAATTTCAGAATCATTTAATTAACATGTATCATGCGTTACTCAATTACAATTCTAAAGAACGTTTTCTTTCTATTAAGTTCTATTACATTTATTACTGCTAATTACAACGCCAAATGCTCATAGTCAATAGAGCGTTTGTCGTGCACCAAAATCAGCATTCATTTCTGAAGAAACGTGCTTTTTTCTTGTTCCACCCACTCAAAAAAATAATCGCCTCTGTAATTCCATAGATATACCATACATTTTATCACAGATTTTAATATAGCAAATTTAGAGTGGACAACGTACAGTACACAGTTTTACAAAAAAATAAACGCACATGTCTATGTAACCAAACGATGGAACACCATGCTGCTTAGCCGCACACGAAAACCAAAAAAACCCTTTGGGAAAATCTAGAACGTGTTCTCCACCCCATGCTACAGCAACGATTTTGGAAGTTAAAAGCTAACTCTTTCCTTCCTTTTGATACTGGTCTTCGGAATTTCGTTTAGTGTTCTACTGTATTGGTGTTCGTCATTGGATCTGAAAAAATAACCGCAAAGCAGTTTCCTTTGTTATGAAAATTTTACATTAATTCATTAAAACCTGCTATTTGTAGGTGCATATTATAAATATGGAACATGCCAGTGTGGGCATGGTGCCAGTGTAGGTTGTTGTCCTTCTTGGATTAATCTGCCCGAAAAATACAACAAGGGAATACATAAAGGATAAAGCATGGGTGGCAGACGCGGTTAGCACAATTAAGCTTGCTATACAACATGTTGAAGACACGGTGGTTCCAATGCGTATTTCGTGTGTTCCTCTCCGGATGCTGCGGTTTTCCTCCATGTATTAACAATGTCGAGCACTTTATATATCAACTATGCTATTTAAAAATGACTGCCTTCCTTTAAAAATATTACAAAAATAAAAATTTTGAACTTAGCTTTTTCGACCAGACAACCAGTGTCACAAATCATCGCCATCAGTCATCAGTCATCATTGGCAAAATCCGATTCTCTAGGTTCTTCTTCGTTGTCATATCCCGCCATTTCATCCAGACAACCAGTGTCACAAACCATCATCATTACCAAAGTCCGAATCAAATTCTTCAAGTTGTTCTTCGAGCCATACCATTACCTTCCTCCTCCTCATCATCATCATCATCATCATCTTCTTCCTCATCGTCTTGATCTTCATCTGCTGTATTCTGGCAACCACAACATGAACACAAGTGCACTTCAAGTCGGCCTTTCTGCACGAACAGCGGATGGTCGTGTATCCGGTCTTACACTTCTTGCACTCGACACACTCAAGCAAGGATTGTGGAGCAGGCGGGCACGTCATCTAAACAACCTCTAACTTTTCATTCGTAAGTGTCCACCTATTACCAGATGGCGAAGGAATATCAATTTCTGCATTAGAACACTGGCACCAACATGCTGTTTGGAAATTTGCTCTGTTGATATGTTGGACAAGGCCGTCGTATGTTGGGGGCAAGACGTCATCCGAACATTTTCCAGATTTAAAAAGAGACTATCTACAATCATCCGCATTTGTCGATGTTTTGTCTCAGTACAGGAGGCGTGCGAACCTGTTTAGTTCGTTTATAAGATCTTCTGATGGAGGAAACCCACGCATCGAAAGGCTTTCAGCAAACTCAGGACAGGCAACCAACGTTTTCCAAGCAGTTTTCTTTCCTTTCCATGGAAAGAGCTTGTACTGTCACAACCTACAATTAAAACCAAATTTAAGTCATGATCGCAAAGTCGGCAAAAATGACTGTCAAAGAGAAAGAAAAAATGTCATATTTTAGTTGACAAACATGTACAGTATGCATGGGGAATGAAACTTTCACTGTTCTGTTTCACTGTTTCTTAATTAGCACACCCACAAATTTATTATTTGTCAATAATTCCTGTTTCCCATGCCTGGGTATGAGGTTTGTTTACAGTCAAGTCAACTTAGGGCAGATAATTAAGAGTTAAATTACCTTTAAGCCTCCATCTTCAAATATCTTTGACATAGCCGACAGATAGGTCATGATAGTGTGGAATTCACCAAGGCGTACAACAAATCGATTGAAGAATGTCTCTTCCTTCCAGCGAACCTGTTGAACTTTAGCATATACAGCTTTGTCAAAAACCAACACCGCATATTTCAGTTCCAACTTATCAGCGATTTCTTTGCTCCTTGTAAGGATTGTGTTGATAGTGGAATATTCTGTTGGCGATGCATCAATCACCAGCAAATAGCCAACCCTGGATACATGTGGTAGTTCTCGACTAAAGAGCATGGTATTAAACCCCGTCTATCCTGATAACACTTCTTCATTTGCAGCACATACATATTTGATTAAGATATATGCTAAATAAAGTTTAGAAGCTGTCTGTGTTTACTAAAGTAAGTTCCAAACATTCAGGATCCAGTTCAACACTTTGAAATATAGGTGTTTTCTTTACTCCAATACTGTAAGGCACAATATCAGTTGTAGACATTTCTACTGTCCGCTGTGTCTTCTTTATTAGGGTTGTCTGGTTTGATGAACTTATCTGTTTTTGAACACAGACTTTTGAGTAATGATCCCGTTGGTAACATGAGTCTGTTTAGCAATTTCGTCTCCAAAATCAACGTTGTCATAAAACAGATTGACATACTTATTTGCAACAACTTCCCTTGGAATAATTTTTGATGTGTTGATAGTTGCCTATGCAATAGCTGAATCATATGCCATTGTCGAAGATAGTGAGACACAATGTCCAAAACCACCCAAAATCCTAATCAGGACAGAACAACCAGGGACTTGGGTGTCTGTACTTTCCCCTTAATAGAAATATAGAGTAGAGTATAGACCAAATCTTGATACAGAGAAAAAATCTTTGATGTAGTTTGCTCATCTAATTCAATTTAGTCAGCATCTTCTGGCTCAGTTGAAAACCCAAGCATCCATGCCATAAAATTAAACAAGAGAGATGATACTAACTTTCTAACGTTTTCACCAGTAATATCTGATCCATATGGTGGCCAGTTCTTGTACCAAGCTAATGTACAATCATGCAAGTTGTTTCTCATTGTTAGGCCAACTGTATACATTTCTTTCAAAGTTGCACTTGTGTACGTGGATGCTTTCGTTCCAATGTCAATATCAAATTCAGACTCTTGTGAACTCTGAGACGATTCTATGTCATCATCCATAAAACTTTCTGCTACACTTGCTTAAGTTGCTTTACTAAGGCACTCTCCATAAACAATTTTCACTCTTGTTTCGTACCTTTGGTCTATCGAAAACAAGTTGTGAAAACCTTTCACACAATCTTTGCTTTAATCGAAAAGATCTATAACTTGAGCCATAAATAATCAATAAAGAAACACTGGAAATATATGCTGTCTTTTTCATTTAAAATATACGTAACGATCAGCTTTTAAAGCTATTATAAAGCGAACAATACATCAATATTTAAAACAAACCTACCTTCGTTAACGTCGGCGACTTTACTCCCTTCTTTTATAGCAATTCTTTCCTCTTTATTTTCTTAGAAAGCTTTTGAAATTCACAAAATCTTGCAAAAATGAAATATATTTGCAAGAAATCATCAAATCAAGAAATGTTTGCTATTTTGCTGTCGTCATGCAGTCGTTATAATGCAAATTTTAAATTTGACCAATCAGTGTTCGCTATTCATGACAGTCCGCCATATATTTGAGATCAGTGAGGATGACCACCCACCCAACACTCGAACACCGTTGGTGACCCACGCCCGCGATCAATGATGAACTTTAGACTTCGCTACTGCTTTCGTTTCCCCGGGTGTAAATAGCCGGGCGGAATTAGTAGGACAATAATTGTAAAAAAATAAATCAATAAACTTACCGATTCAGTGGAATACAACTTTTCTGATTTGCAAATTATACAAACGCATGGCAACACGTGGGGATTCCGTAATTTACCTGCCGCACTCGTAGGCAAACTCAGCGTAGACACAGAGTAGAGACATACAGAGAGGTACCTGACCGTCGTAAACACTGCGGAAGATTCCGTTATCATGTACCCACTTTTTTTCAGGCGACCGGGCGAAAAATGAGCAAGTTTAAAGTGAGTCGTCATCAGGTCGTCGTCCAATCAGATGCATGCATCTAGTAACTTGCCGAGCATGCGCACAAAAAAGTGGGTACACTAGTTACGTCTCTGTATGTCTCTACTCTGTGACGTAGATCTCAGCATTTTCTTTACGGGTGAACTTTCATCTGATTCCGTTTCTTCATCAATAATATCGATACCAGAGAATGAAGGTACACCTTCTTTGTCCATATTCCAACAACGTACTTTGATCATACTGCTATTTGTAAATGCCAAGTAACAACCTCGATGATCAGAGAAATTTGCTTATTCGACAGTTTCGACCGTGCTACTTTCCATGCTGTCGCTAACAAATTGCAAACTTCTTTGAGCAACATTGCGTTCTTCCCCGTTTAGCGTTAGCCAAATTCTACGACAATCTAAAAATGTTTTATATAAAACCGCACTAAAACTTGTAAGTGGGCCTTTTTCCCATCAAAATGAACTAAACACGAGTAAGAAGACGACATATTTACAAACGGCTAACCTGGAAACTTCATGTAAGAACAAATGTGAGCCCGCAAGAATCGCCATTTACAGTGTTTATTACACCAAGTATCCTGAACAAAAATGGCGGCGATCGATTGCGAAAGATGTTGATTTCTTGAATTTTCGAAGAAGAAATACTCGAAAACTGCAGGTTTTGGGAAGTGCAAACAAACAGATTTGGACTTCGTATGATTTATTCTAATTATTTATCTTGTTTCAAAGTAGTGCCCGAACCCGGGCAACGGAATTGAACGACCTCATGCTACAGAATACGGCCTAATTTACAAGCAATTTCTTTCAAGAGTCCAACAATTTAAGATCCCATCAACGCAGCAAACAGTATAAATGGTCTTACGTAACAAGGTATGATACGTCACAAGGTAGTTCAACATCCATGCAAGGTTTACACACCCTTAAACTAAGGTTACACATGCGATTTTTTCTCGTTGTAATGTTTTAGCAATTAACTGATTTCGCCATGTATCGACAGTGGTGTGTAAACTTGGAGATATAGGCTTTACTTGACCACGTTACATGATTTGTCGCACCAAATATATTTTTCTCCAGCCAGTCAACTTGTTAAGTAAAGCAATTTCAGGGTGTCCACGGGCATTGAAAATCCTGGAAAGTCCTTGAATTGGAAAAAAATTCCAGGACATGAAAGTCTTTGAAAATCAGTAGAAGTCCTTGAAAGTCCTATAATTAATTTCCTTAACCTCCAGCTGTGCCAACATTAGTAATTTTGATTAAAATTACTGAATAAAGTGAATTATTTACGGCAAATCCGTGCCATTTTCAAAGATTTTTCCCAGTTCTAGGTCCTTGAATTTACTGAAAAAGGGCCTTGAAAGTCCTGGAAAAGTCCTTGAATTTCACCGTCACCGAAGGGTGGATACTCTGCAATTTTCATTGGCTGTCAATCTAAATATAGTAAGTTGTAATTTGATTTTTTCGCCAATTGTTGTCGAAAGTTAAATCGTTTTAACTTTCGGCAACGATTGGCGTCAAGTTAAATCGCACGTGTAACCTAGACTTTAGGTTGTTGCATCCTAACGTGCCGGACGAAGAGCCTTGGCTCGAAACGTAGTCGTATGTCTTCCACACCGCAACCCTTTGCTACGGTCTCTATACCTACAATGGTACCGACCGTAAATATACCTACAATGGTACCGACCATAAAATATGTATACCTACCTATGAACACCATCGTGTGAACAAGCCATGCGAAACTGCCAAAAGGTACCCACGGGAATATCTATAAAAAGGTAAAATTTTGTTAGAGTACGTTATACTGATGCTCAATTAGCCTTTCTTAAGAAGAACTGCCATAGCAATAAGCCGAGAATTGCCATTGCCCCCGATGTTTGGGTTTGCAAACGCCAAGGGAGAAACTAAACACAAAGAAACGAACTTAGTGAACTAGTGAAGTAAAAAAACAGTACTATTGTTACTTTACTAAATCACTTCTTAATTGCTTCTTGCCGTTCTGTTGGAGTGCGGTTTGCCACCCAAAAATCGGGGACAAGGCCTGGACGTATGACTTGTAAGCCTTTGTATAAGGAACCTCGTGTCCCATTGCTTAGCCTGCTGACTCGTTCTTTCACAAATGTCGTAAATAAAATAAAATGAAATTAAGAAAGGCTATAATTATTAAGCTCTCCTTGTATTTTCCAGCTAATAGTATCCCTACCAATCAGAGGTTTTCCTATTATTACCACAAACCATTCAAGATTATAACACAGCATATTACGAGAATACCATTGTAGAACAATGAACAAGCTTTCGTTGGTAATTAGGATGCAACTATAGCGGAAAATATATAAGGAGAATTTCCACGTTTCGAGCGAAGGCCGTTCGTGTGGAGTTACTAAAACAAGCCTACACTGAGCTACGAGGTCAAGTTTGATAGAGGCTATATGGTTTATCATTTACATGCAGTATATCACTAATATGAGTTATGGAAACATGCTCGTTCATATGAAACGAGCAACGAACTACACTAAGTACCGAACTATGAATCATTGATACCTGGTATACTTCCATAAATTTTCTCAGTAAATTTTGGTTTTCGTTTGCGATAATCAGGATCCTTATCGTCATCATCATCAACGTAATTTTCATCTAACGGTTCCTCCACAACATCTCCATTCTAAAGCGTATTAAATATGTGACCACACGGAAAAATTTAGATCTTTCATAGATTATATATACGTGACGACATAGTCGCTAGTTTAAACCAGGCTTAAGCAGACACGCAATAAGGATTGCAGCAACCTAATGCTAATATCTATAAGCGAATTAATTTAACCAATACGCAGTACTCGTGTGACTCATAGTCGTGGAGGGCAGGAGACAACTTAATGTTGTAGCTAGAGGTGGCTTAATAAAGTTCTTCTTCTAAAGAGCGAGGACTTACATGTATTAGAGAGGAGAGGGCTCAAAAGAGAAATCACTGTGTCAAAACTCATTGTATAATTAAACATTTCATCAATAATCTTAATAATATTGCCAATGATACGATTAGTTGTAATCAATACGATAAGTAATCAGTTGCCACTTAAGTGATGAATCAGTTAATTGGGAGCAGTTCTACCAAAAATTAATTGCAGAAGTATTCTTTTAAACTTAATCAGTTTCCTCTTGCTCAAAGGAAGATTAATCATTGTCCCAGGCGTTCACTCTCTTTTTCCCCACCAAAAGCAAGAGTGAATATATGTGAGAAAGGCTTAACTGCTTCATCTTTAATGTTTTAAATGTTATATTACTCCTACTTTTCATGGGGCGTACTTCGAATTACAGGGGTGGAAAAAATAGGCGAGCACTGCTCGCAGGAAATGTTAAATAGCTGCAGGAAATTCGTTTGAATGAAGATTTGCTATTGAAAATTTGAAGGAAACCTTAACACCCATGTCCCACTATCAGGGCGCAACAACATATATGGTTGACAGACATTATTCCTTGAATTTAATTAAAACCATTGTCAGCTAGAACATTGTATGTTGATAAACATGCAGATTTAGCACAAAAATACTCCGTTGGTCCACAGGAAATTTTTGTCTCCAGGCTGTGTTCTCAGGAAGAAAATTCTTTTTTCCTACCCTGCTTCGAAACCCGGACTCGGACTCGAGAAAAATCCCGAACCGGTCTCGAAAAAAGTCCGGACTCGTCTTTGAGAAAACTCGGACTCGAAATAGAAAAGAACTGGATTCGAAACAAGGACTAGTGTACGAGAATGGAAAGGTTTTTTTGCAAAGGAATAGATTAGTTAGTGTAGGCAATGGCATGGTTTCGAGTGCAATTTGGATATAACATGCACAAGTGAGTTTTTCAAAGACCTCAAAGTAGCACTATTTGAGTTCTTTGAAAAACTCACGAGTGCATGTTTATCCAAATTTCACGAGAAACCATGCTATTACTTATTAATAATTTACATAAAGGTATTCGAGACAATCAAATTTGAACTTGACCTTTATTAATAAACAAAGAACAAGTATATTAGCTATCACGTCAAAACGCATAAACTACAGGGGTCAGGGTGTATCAAAAAACTTGCAAACCCTTTGACATACAATGTTTTTAGAATTTGCATGATTCAGAACTAATTGATCCCAAGCGTGCGTAAACACAATAGTTGACCCATTCGCAGTCGAACTGATAATTAGTTTTCTGCATTACAAATAACTTTGTGTTATTCTATATAATTTCTATCAATGCGGTTAATTAGAATCGGTATTTTCGGATCCCAGGAGCAAAATAAGTAGCACATGCAGACATTGAAATGCTAGTATGCAGCAGAATTATGCAAATTATAGTGTTTGCAGGTTTTTTGATACACCCTGCAGACATCACAACTGCCAAAGCAGTTGGTACAAAACACTAATTGCTTGTTCGTGTTCGTGTAATTTTTAAGCATCGAAAAGGCAAACAATAACCGTAACACTTTAAAAAAAATAACCGTAACATTTTAAATAACCATAACACTTTAAATAACCCTAACACTTTTAGTTAAATAACCGTAGTCACAGACGAGCAATATTTTTATGCATGTTATTAAAATGATAAACAATTATCTCGTTATAACAATAATCAGTATATACATCTAAGTAAATATCTAGAGTGCTGTTAAACTATCTGGCGTAGTGATAACGAATCTGAGTTGCATCAGTAATAATTCGCGTATCTGTGCTCTCGCACGAGTGTCGCTCTCCATTCCCACTTTCTAGACAGACAGACAGACAGACAGACAGACAGACAGACAGACAGACAGACAGACAGACAGACAGACAGACAGACAGACAGACAGACAGACAGACAGA
>CACRXK020012027.1:0-15596 GCA_902702795.2 Paramuricea clavata
TTCTGAAAGCCTTTGAATGATAGCTGAATAACTGTGTAACAAAGCTGTAGCAATGATTTTTCAACCACGACAATTTTTCAAGTTTGACGTATGAACGCGAAGCTTAAACTCTCTAATGTCAGGTAGCACCACTAAAACTCTCTAATGTCAGCACCACTTCAGATTGTCTACCGTTTCCTAGATGCTTGCACCTACGTTTTTGGTTCTTTTTTCGCTTGACGTCTTTCTTATATTGTTCTTTAAGCTTGGCTAGCGTGCTAGAGTCCACTCCCCACTCGTCCTAGAAAAAAGTACGTGCATTTACTGATAAACACTAGAAAAACGAGCGAAATCCATATTATGAAAAATATTATTTATTCAGATCAAAAAAAGATAATCCAACTTTATTTGATGGGTATTGTAGATGAAAATTTTCGAGTGGAACCTATAACCAGGAACAGAAGCGAGTATATATACGGTATACATACATGAACTTGTGAGGCCAAAAAAAATATATGTGGGTTTCCGGTTTCTTCGTATAAAAACTTAGGTAGGGTAGGTCGGTTTTAACTTTTTTTTTTAAACTTTTTTTAATTTTCCGAACAAGCGGACGCCATTTTGTTTAGTCAGTGCTTCCACATCCAAAGATAAATTTCCCTAATATTGCCTCAAATTTCAATTTTCCACAAACTTTTTCCTCTAAGTGGAAACACTTACAACCATGATCCAATAAAAAAGTTTAGGGTCGGGATTTCGACGTCCAAAAGCTAGGTAGGGTCGGGAAACCGGAAACCCACATATTTTTTTTTTGGCCTGATTAGAGCTCGACAACTGGCCTCTGTAGCTCAGTTGGTTCGAGCACTGCACCGGAATCGCAGGGCCGCAGCCAGGTTCGATTCCTGGCAGGGACCTACAGTTACATTTTTCGCAGCTGTTCCTGGTTATAGGTCTAATAAATGTATATAAATTTCCAATCGACAATTTCCATCCACAATACCCATCAAATATTATTATTCATTCGAGTAAGATGCCACAAAAATCTTGATATTTACCCATATTAAATCCAACTTTAGCATTTTCGCGTGCGTTATAGATATAGTTTATAGATAAAATTTTTACACAGCAAAACATTCAGGCATTTAGCTGTCCATTGATACTTTTTCTGTATCATTATAAAGGAAAATGACCGCATAGGAAACGAATAAAAATTCCCATTCGAAATCGCATTTTCCCAATTTTGAAACGGCTCGTATATTTGGTCATTTTTCCATGGAATCTCACAAAAAAGTTGTCAATCAAAAGCTGAACCCTTAATCGTTATTACTATTTACTGTGACAAACAAATAATTGATATATCTAATCATCGTTTTCAAAACGTCCCGGTTACAGTGCGTCCACACGTATCCGGATTCATTGCGTTTTCAAAAGTTTCTACTCTGGAGAGCGTTTTCAAAAGTTTTCGGTTACAGTGTGCGTTTTCGTCGGATACGTGTGGACGAAAGGTGTATCCGCAACAAAATGTTAGCGGATTTCAAACGAATCCAAACACGTGTGGACCGTCACGGGGCTTTAATATTGAGTAACGATTTGGTGTCATTGTTCTTGACAATCATTGACGTCATTCGGAAATGGTCTATTAGTATTCCCATAGCAAGAATTTTGAAAAAAACTTTCCAGTGAAATATCTGAACTGTATGGAAATACATAAATTAAAATGCCCTTTACTTGACTGACTTACATTTGGTGAGGGAGAATTTGCGACGTTTAATTCTATAAAAACACAAAAGCAATGTATATTAAGGCAATCTGTAATATAGCCATCTACTGTAAATGAGCTATTTTGTAATCTGATTGGGTGAACTACTACTCGCTATCCTATACATTTTTTTTAACCAATGAAGGCAAACTACTCCCTACTTTTGTTTTATTTTGTTAAATTAATACCAAGGGTTGTAGGAACGCTGGATAGCACTATATATCCCACTGGATGGTGACTTTTTCAATCTTTTGAAAAATCTCTGAAAAGCGGTAAAACCACAGATACAAACCTTGCCATTTATAAAACGAGACTTCAATTTTTAAATAGTAAAGTTTAATCAAGGCTAATATAGGCACCATTTAGAAAGGTTGGAAAATTTCACTATGCAGTGGATAGCCTTCGTACAACCCGAACCTGATAATTTTGCTCTTCAGGGTATAACAGTACATTATTTCAATATACCTTGTTCTTTATTCTGTGAATCATTATCAGAGATATCTGACTTGTTCTCATCAGCAAGAAAATCAAATTCAGCCAAAACTTGGTCTGTTTCAGGATCACCAATCACTGTCTCATCAAAATCATCTGTAAACACAGACATAAAAAGTGTTAAAATGTATTTATTAGAATAATAGAAGAGAATAACGGTGTAAGTGGTTTCGCTTTGCTAGGTTAATTAAAGCACCCACGCATTAGGTACTGTATCTACCATTTTGATGTAGGCACATAGAGCTTGTCAACGCCCTCATAGGAATTTCCACGGCTGGTTGACCAGCACTTTAGATGTAAGTCTCGCCCCATCTACATTGTACATTCGTCGTTGTGCCTCGCCTTTCTGAGAGTTGTCAAAAAGCTGCAGGTGTGCGAGTACCACCCAGGTTTACAGTTACTATACGAGGAAGGTTTAAAGTGGGATTCGTTTAGTATTTTTGTGCTGGTAATTATTGTGATAGTGATCAAGTGAGTAAAAACATTGGATCAGTAAAAACAGTGAAAACTGATCGATATTCTGTATAATGTACAGGCTCGTATTTGCTAACTAACAAATGATAAGCGATCCTAATAGCAGTACGTAATATTTGATGTGTTGGTGTAATGCACTCAGGTGAATAAGATGCTTGTGGTGTTACTCTGAGTGTATATCCACACCGGGCAGGCTTGAAAAATATGCCTGGCCACGGTGGGAATCGAACCTACGACCTTTGGAATACTGGCAGAGCATTCGGCTAGTATTCCAAAGGTCGTAGGTTCGATTCCCACCGTGGCCAGGCATATTTTTCAAACTTGCCCGGTGTGGATATATACACTCAGAGTAACATCACAAGCAAGCAGTACGTCAGTTGTGACAGGGAGACAACTTATCTGCCTTAAATCCCACTTTTCTGGCATTTCCATGAAATCAACCAGACTAGTTAACGGAAGAAAACTCCTACTGATCCAGACAAGATTTCTGAAAAAATATTTCCAAACTTATAAACAACCTAGGGTTAAGCTAATCGGCGTTTGATGTGAAATTGGATCCACCTTGTTTACTACTGATTAGGCCTCCTACTGATTTAGGCTTCCTGTATAAATATTATATATTATCCACTACTTATTAGGCTTCCTGTATAAATATTATATATTATCCACTACTGATTAGGCTTCCTGTATAAATATTATATATTATCCACTACTGATTAGGCTTCCTGTATAAATATTATATATTATCCACTACTGATTAGGCTTCCTGTATAAATATTATATATTATCCACTACTGATTAGGCTTCCTGTATAAATATTATATATTATCCACTACTTATTAGGCTTCCTGTATAAATATTATATATTATTATCCACCTTGCTTTGCTTTCTTCACAACTCGTCGCTCCTTGACCTCGTCCTCTCTATCGTCGGATTCATCATCAGCGTTCCCACCATCATCACCATCATCTTCTTCATTCACATTTTCATCTTCACCTTCATTTTGGAGGAAGTCAAAATTTGATATCGCTTCTTCTTCGTTTGTCGTATCCTCCGAGTCTCTGGGAAGACTGGAAATGAGAGATGGATGTAAAAAAGCAGACATGGTTTGTGCCTGAACTATCCCAAAAGGCTTTAAACATTTCAACTTTTCAAGCAAAGGCACTTTGTGCCCACTTGGTGGAAAATGTTGAAGTGTCTGTATTGATCTTTTCCAGCCAGTTTAGACACAAACAATGGCAGCTTATTGTACAATACTACCTATGCTGGACCCCACATTTGAGATATCTTTTCCGACATACATCTTAGATATCTTTTCCGGTAGTTCAGACATAAACCATGGCAACTTATTGTAGAATATTACCTACACTGGACCACCATGTTTAAGATATATTTTTCAGGTCGTTCAGAGACATAAACCACGGCACCTCATTGCAGAATACTACCTACACTGGACTCCACACAAGTATTTCTGAAAAAATCGGTGTACCAAACAGCCCTATAAATTATGTCACTTATACAAAAAGACAACCACCTTTTGATTGCAATATTAACATCTTTCCCTGTAGGTGCAGAGGCTATCCTGACAGGTCCTGGTTTATTGGACGTCGCTGCCTCAGAGTCATTCACATGATTGGTTTTCGCTGGCTCACCAAGCTTGGCTTTGTTTGCTTGGTCATTTGAGGTTAAACCCAATAACGATCGTGCACGAGATGACCTTACATCGAGTATGGCATCGGTATAGCCAATTTCTTGAAGATATCTGAAGAATATAGCAATTAATGATAGAGCTGTGCAAACTCCGGTTATTTTAACTCCGGCAGTCAAAACTCCGGCTCCTGCTCAGGCAAGGAAATTTTAAGGAAATTTCATATTTAAAAGTAGAAGCAGGCGAAAGTATTTCAGTGTAATTTCAGAATTTATTTTATTCCTTTTTGAGCTTTCTCCTTTACTTATCAAACATACGTGCTTCGGTGCTTGTTTAAACAATGTTTTCTAGAAAGTAAAACCGCATGACAGCGTGGTATTTTCGCCCAAAATACATCGGGGTCAGCGGATTTTTGTATCAAAAGCGATAGCAATGAACAGGTGGGAAATTTGTCTGCGCATGCGCTACAATTGGCGCGGTTTAAGAGAAAGAGACTTGGGGCGAGTAAATATAGTAATTTGATTTTTGAGCGTTGTATTGGCGTTTTTAGTCTCGTTTTTTCTGCAAACAAAACATTGTTAATCTATTGCATTATTGGGAAGGCGAAGAGAACGTTCAGACGCTAAAAAAATGTATAAAATACATCGGAACTACCTCCGATTCTGATGGAAACGTCCAATAATTCCTACTATTCCGTATTTTTAGATAAATGAATTATCTCCCAATATAAAGTATATGTTTTAAGGAGCAGTTTAAACCATATTTGGTTTTGAGGCTCTCGGCAAATTTTTAAAATATTTTAATTTTTTTATTTCATTTTACTAATCTTCACCTCCATAAATCACCCCGTATTAAATTGGAGAGAGAGGGAAACGTATTCGCATGATTTCAAAACTGCTCATATTTTCTGAATCAATAGATTCTAGTCTTTCAACGGATATGCTTTTACAAACAGGATTAGCAAACACATGCAATTTCTAGCGGAATATTCAGAGGCACCTATTCAGATTATTACAGACTATATTAAACGGTTGTGCCGTTTTTTGTATCAACCCGTATTTTCATATAAAAAATACTTTGATTAGTATCAAATATTTAGAGATACTCTCGTTTTGAGGCTCTCGACTAGATTTTTTACAATCTTAAGTTGAAAATTTAGCTTTTTCCTATTTTTAGCAAAATCACAATTTTTGCACAAGTCTTTTCAAGAATTTAATCATAAATAAACGTTTTAAAGATATTTCTGAGTAGAAAAATGCTTGAAAAATGAATTTTAAACCCACCGTGAGTTTAGTTTTTTAATTTCATCTGTCTAGGGAGTGAAAACAACTTGCATCTTCGGAAAAAGTTAAATTTCGTCAATATTTCGTCGTAGAAATAAATAGTTTATAATTACCCGATTTCAATTTAAAGTCTCTTATCCAGGACATTTTTCAATAGCCTTTAAATAAACGAACTTAAATTCTTGCACATCCATGGTTTCTTCCCAAATGAGAAGCCCAAAAACTTGTTTTCACTCATTTTAATAAAATAAAACAATTTCCCACCTGTTATAGCAATGCGCTTGCAGAATTTTTGAAGCCATGAATCGGATCGGAGCAAGAAATTAAACTTTATAGTAACTTCAAATCACTTAAGTTAATTTTTCCATTACCAAAAGTTCATTGAAATATGAAATAATTTTTCATAATTTTGTCTGCCGGAGTTTTTGCTGGAGTTTTCCAACTCCGGCTCCAGCTCCGGCAAAATATGCTGGAACCGGCCATTTATGCAGCCTTATGCTAATGAAGTTTAATAACAAACTAATCTGCACAAATTAATGATTAATAATTAGGAATAACAATTGGTGCAGTCAAATGCTTAATTGGGGTTAATAAGCAATCATTGGAACAGTCATATGCTTAACTGTGGTTAATGAGCAATCATTGGTACAGTCATATGCTTAATTGGGGTTAACGAGCAATCATTGGTGCAGTCATGCTTAATTGGGGTTAACAAGTAATCGTTGGTACAAGTCATATGCTCAATTGGGGTTAACAAGCAATTGTTGGTGCAGTCATGCTTAATTGGGGTTAACAAGCAATCATTGGTACAGTCATATGCTTTATTGGGGTTAACGAGCAATCATTGGTGCAGTTATGCTTAATTGGGGTTAACAAGCAATCCTTGGTATAAGTCATATGCCTAATTGGCATTAACAAGCAATCATTGGTGCAGTCATTGGCTTAATTGGGGTTAACAAGTAATCGTTGGTATAAGTTATATGCTTAATTGGGGTTAACAAGCAATCATTGGTGCAGTCATTTGCTTAATTGGGGTTAACAACCAATCATTGGCATAAGTCATATGCTTAATTGGGGTTAACAAGCAATCTTTGGTGCAGTCGTTTGCTTAATTGGGATTAACAAGCAATCATTGGTGCAGTCATATGCTTTAATTGGGTGTGGTTACTGGTTGTAACAACATCTTAACGAACTTACTGTCGTAGTAATTGTCTTCCTTGTCGCCAATTTAAACCTGTTTTGCTATTTTGTTGAGTTTCAGTGTTCTCTGGTCCAGAGGAGTCCTTAAACTGTGGAGGTTTTAAATCTTCTTGATTTGGCTCTGTGCCAAACTTTAGTTTATGATATTTTGCACTACATAAAAAAAATAATACTTATTTATTTTTTATATGCTAACATCATTGCAATACATGTCAGATAGGTCAACACACAAACAGTGAAAAATGAAAGAATACCACGGGAATAAAGAAGGGTCGAAACTGCAGGTCACCGCTTAGTACAAGACAATCAAGAAGATCACTGGGTATTTCAACATAGGTTTAGACAATATAATCATAAACCTTGGGTTTTATCCTAAGCAAAATTCAAGCACCAACCTCCACTCTACAACTCTGACCCTCCGTGAGAGTACAACTGTTGCATTTAACGAAGATAAAAACACAGATAAAAACATTGTCTGTAATCATGTGAAACCAGTGGCGAAGTTAGCCATAGCAACAGGTCATGATATGCAAATTTTCAATGATTTGCATTATTCAAAGTTTTAGAATGTATTGTCTTTAACCTATTTAGTTGCAGGTTTATTAGCCAGGGTTTTTTCCAGGATTTTTTCTTGGGTCCGTTTTTGCAGAGAAGATTGAGTTTAGCTGAAGGGGGGTCTGAGGCTGTCCCTACTGGGAGGCTGAAACCTGTACCCACTTTTATGCAGTTGAGATGCAATGTGTTAAGGCAGGGGCACTAAGGGACACTATAAACTGGTTAAAGACGGTGAATGCGTTGTTTTTCTTGTGTTATGAAATGAATTCCAGCCATTTTTTACTTAATTTTCGGGTTTTCAACTGAAAACTAATTTGCACAAGTCATGAATTTAACTCAAACAACTTCATTGTACTGTACAGAATAGTTTGATGAGAAGATTGAGTTTCAAAACTCAATTCAAGATTGAGTTTTTGGGGCCGTTTTACGGCCCTAAAAAATCCCTGAAAAAAACCCTGTTAGCATAGCATGACCAGTTACCATGACTGGCTTCGCCACTGATGTGAAACATTCAGATTTGTCAAAAACATTCAACAAGATCTACTCTAGGTTCTTTGTAGGTTTGCATGGCAATAAAACATATAATACTATTTTTAGTGGAAACATCACGTAAATTTACTAATGCAAAGCTTTCGATCCATAAGCCCGGATCTTCATCAGTGTTTACTTAATAATATGTCACACATATTATTAGCACTGATGAAGATCCGTGCTTACGGATTGAAAGCTTTGCAGTAATTTACGTGGTGTTTCCACAAACAATAGTATTATAGGATCTATTCTGATCACATTTAGAGATACTTATGCTAATAAATTGTCTGAGCTAATGAAACCTTCACAAAAGTTTCATGTAAGAATAGACAATGTTTTAATAAGATAGATAGACACTCTCATGCAACTGTTCATTCTTAGATGGAAACAATAGTAAACACATACCGTTCTTGCTTTAACGCATACTCTAACATCTTAATTCTACGAATGAGATCATGTTTAAGATTTTCTTGTCCTTTTCTTTCCCCTTGTAAAAATGCAATTTTTGCCTAAAATGCCAACAAACATATGAAATTACGACTCTACAGCAAGCAGGTATAATATCAAAGTCATTTTCCCACCAAATTACAGTTTGTCCAACCAAATGATAAATTGATTGGACATTTTGTTCGGTCAAAAATACCAATCAGTTGTCTCTGCTCAAATGAGTCTGATCATTGCTCAAATGAGTCTGATCATTGCGCAAAGAATACACAATTGTTAACTTTAAAAAGCATTTAACTATACTGTACTGTATATACTAGTGGTGTTTGGCATTTAAAGTATTATTTATTTACCACCCAATGGACACCGGGAGTCAAAATAAAATAGAAAAGATGTCCAACCAAATTCAAAAATTTCTGATCAAATGAATTCCGATCAAATTTCATTTTCATCAGACTTTTTTCCGGACAATCTTTGAATATTATTCCAAGCTCTGTAAATATATAATTAAAGACATGTTTTACTACTCTGGTTCGGGTATTTACATCCTTCTGGAAAGTATATCATATTGGCTATAGAGCCTTGTTTTGATGTATACGACTTCAGTTAAAACCTAATGTCTCAATGTGGGGATGGATTTACTAAGGGGGTGCAGAGGGGTAACAAGTTGGGGCGGATGTGCCAATTCCTCTATCAAATCCAATTTTGGATTTGGAAAGGCAATTTCAAAAAAAATAGTAAAAAAACCAGGCCAAAAAACCAAATTCTTTAAATGCACTTGTGCATTGAACTGGATCATGACAAAAGCTATTTATAATTCTGAAATTCATTATTGAATTTACTTATTTATTTCCTGAAATACAACTCAGAAACACTATAACATACAGCATCTTTTATTTGTACACAACTGAATATATGCGTACATATAACCCTGCCTTATGACTGTGACATATCAATGTTATGATCATATGATATTATTGATAAATCTTTTCAAGTTATTAAAATTGGACAATTGTAAAAATCGGAATTTTTAGAAATCGTCCAAGTCAATACATGTATTATTTACTTTATCAAATAATCATAACAAGAATAAAACAAATAAAGAAATTACAATTCCTAGCTCTATGATAAATAAGTTTTTGAAGCCTAAACTAGCTTTGAATAATTAGAAAATCACGAACATTTTGGCTTGACATTTGATAGACGTGCATCTGTTATTTAATACTAACTTTACACCTAGAAAATTTATAGCTAAATTGAAGCAAACTACGGCTATATTCCCCAAGGGTTAGGGTTGCACATCATAGAAATGTCAGGCCAGATATGAACACGTTTTCAAGATATAATCAACAAAATATACGATGTAAGATTTGTACCTGTAGTTCAGCTCTCTCGACCTCCCAATGCGCCCTATCCATTTCAAATCGCGTCCACTCATGTTGAATAAAATGTAGAATGCCAGGGATAGTATATTTTGGTAGTAAATCTATTTCAGGAGCCGGAGAAGAAGAGTTTTTCGGCACACTATCCGACTCCATTATACTGCGAAATTTGACTCAACAAGCCGCCATGATAAACGATGTCTACACTGGAGTTATAAGCGATTGGGAGAATTTAGAAACCCGTGTATTTTTAAAGCCATATATTTCAGAAAACATCAAGAATACAACATATTTGCAGCATGGCGATTTAAAATATATTTAGGGAATAGAGATATGAATGAACGGTGGAAAACAATAAATAAGTACAGGAAAATTTTGATATATTATTTTACAATTCCTGATTAAACTATATCTTCCTGTAACATATTCGTGAAGAATTCGCGAAATAGATCTGTCGGGTTTATTCTCTTTGCTCGGCGACTTCTCGGTGACTGCTCGGCCGTCACGACAATTGTACGAGAAATTCCGAACTTTGTCTGCACAATGCAAAATTTGCAAATTTTATTTATTTGTCAAGTGGAATAATATTTATGTAATGCCGCGGAAGTTTACAGCAAATGGTACCTTTATTCCTCAAGATGCTGCTGACAATGATATGTGCATTTTATTTATGAAATATGGGCGTTGTAGGTTTAAAACAAAATGCAAGAAGTCACATTGGGTGCCACCCTTGCCCGGTATATAATTTAATGGATTGAATAATACTTTACTTTGGCACGTTGCCTTTTGCATTAGCATAATCCAGACTGCTAAGTTTGCCATACACGTTGAAGATCTTCCACACACAATTTAGCCATCCTAGGCACGGTTCTTTTGCTGGAGAAGAGAACTTCACCATGCAGGTAGCAAACATACTTACCAGTCTGGTGCATGGTACTTAAAGGGGAAGTCAAGTCCGTAATGTAAACAAACGGTTTGTTTACATTTTGAACTGCTGTATTTTTTAAAATATGATGTACTGTCTGAATATCTAACACCATTTTGGTTCGTTATGCTTCTACATGAATATGAAATAGAGTTTGTGTTCAGAAAAATTCGAAACATTCAAAATTTGGGCAATGTTTACCTCAGAGGGCCCTCTATTGTTATGCGCAGAACCGATGCGCAGAACGGACTTGACTTCCCCTTTAACATAACAATAGTAGAACCAAGTCACGATTTAGTGAACAGAATGTTCCCTTGTCTTTTCATCTGAAAATCCCATTGTTCTCCATGCTGTCCAGTCCCAGGCTGACTACCTCACAGACATTAGTTGTAGACAATAGACTTACTATCCGGTTTCATAATTTGCTAATCACACCCTAACATTCACCGTCACCTGCAATGAACACCCGTCAGTTAGTCAAACCACTCATTGTTTAATGACATATTTGTGATATAATGCAGCCTGCAAAGCTTGTTGAAACAAAATCTGCCACTGGTCATGTGTAGCTGTATAACTGAGAATCCGAGGCAAAAATGACCATGATTTTCTTGACTAGACAACCCATATCCTGTTGAAATAAAACCTCCATTGCCAATTGATGATGTGCTAATAGAGAAAGTGAGAATAAAGATAAGAAACCTCAAAGATTCATCAAATGATACTCAAAAAGAACTTCTGGAAAGCAACTCTCAACATTGTGCAACTTCAACAGAGATTATAGACTTTAAAGTTAGCTCGAAAGCAGATATATCAAAGCAGACAAACAGTTGCATGTTGCCAAAAAGATTTAAATATGTGTTTCATGACAAGTGTGATAGTAAGTGGTTGGTTACTTTGGTCAGCAGACCAGTTAGTCAGTTGGTCAGTAGGATGGTCAGTTGCTCGGTCAGTCAGTCAGTTGGTCGGACGGTCAGTCGGTCGATTAGTCAGTTGGTTGGTCGGTCAGTCAGTTGGTCAGTTAGTTGGTCGGGTTAGTTGGTAGGTTGGTCAGTCGGTTGGTCGGTCGGTCAGTTGGTCAGTCGGTCGGTCAGTCAGGTGGTCGGTTGGTCAGTCAGTTGGTTGGTCAG
This sequence comes from Paramuricea clavata, assembly GCA_902702795.2. NCBI lineage: Eukaryota > Metazoa > Cnidaria > Anthozoa > Malacalcyonacea > Plexauridae > Paramuricea > Paramuricea clavata. The sequence goes on from CACRXK020012027.1 coordinate 11,798, forward strand.
TCGGTTGGTCAGTCGGTTGGTTCATATAGGCCACTGGCCAGTTAGGTTGTCATATGATGTATGTATAATTATATTTCTATAGACCTCATTGCCAAAAATGCTGGTGTCAGCAGATTGTTTAATGAAGCAGGAGCATACTTTGATAACGTCACACAGAAATTACAAATTTGTGAACCACCTGAGAATAAGGTAACACATAACCTGGTTCCTATTTGGTTGGAACTGTCAGGGACATGTCAAGGTCACACAAAATTGTCTTGCATGCACATAAGTTTTCATGCACTACTTCCATGCTTACCTAGACCTGAGCCACTTCACCTACATTGTGTTATTTTCATTAAAGATAGAAAAACGTCATTTGAAAGTTTTGCGACGAATCCACTGGAGAAACACACAAAGTTTGAAAGAGAAGCTCTCTCAATATCCACCGAGTTACAACTTAGTATTTGACAGAAGCAAGATTAACTTTGCCAGATTGCAACCTTATGTATATGTCCTTATTCATGAAGTAAGAAAATTATTATTTGATTGTAGTTCCATTTATCTTAAATTTCTGGTACTTTTCTCCACTAAAATTCTGCAGCAATAAGGGATGGCCCTCACTCGACCTCTAAGCCTAAGGAGAACAGTTTAGAACTGATATAGCTATCCAGTATAAATAAAGTTAGTTTAGTTTAGGTTTCCTCCTGTTGTAGTTAACACTGGATCAATAAGAGGTGATCCTTACTGGATCTCCAGGGAGAACAGGGAGAACAGTTTAGAACTGATAGAGCTATCCAGTATAAATAAAGTGAACTAGCTAAATTTAGTTTATAGTTTGTTTTTTTAAATATTTAGTGTATGTGTGTCGGTGGTGAAAAGAAGTCAGTCAAGCCATCTTCGTTTGAATATCTCATTGCTGACACACTTTTAGCATACGTGGATAGTAAATGTATCACACCACAAGAAGCTGAAGAAAAATTACAGCAATGGGGAGCTAGAGCGGTGAGGGTAAGTATGCTTTGAAAGAATGAAAATGTTTACAATTTTCGGAGTGTCTATTGTTTTGTGTTTTATTAAAGTATGCTTTGGGTTGCCTTCTTCTTAGAAGAAATAAAAACCAAACCGCAAAGGTAGTTTCGTTTTAAACGTTTACTCATGGAAAAATGTAGGAATCATTACCGAAACCCAAATTAATACGACACCCAATAAATTAGCGCTGCATTGAACCGTGTCACTCTGCAATAGATCCAGAAAGCTTCAGATTGATCAAGATTCAATTACCTGAAAAATACAAGGAGAATTTCCACGTTTCGAGCGTAACTTCCCGACAAAAGGCCTTCAAGATTCTTTAATGGCACTATTTCATTGGATTAATTACAAAGCAGTTTTGGAATAAATGATATAACCAAAAGAAAAAGCGTGATAAGATCAATATAGTGGTAGTGGACAGTGGTCAAAGGAGCATAGCTTTCCAGTTGACCACTGTCTACTATTTCCTGATATTAACTCAGGGTGTCCACGGGCCTTGAAAATCCTGGAAATTCCTTGAATTGGAAAAAATTCCAGGATTGCAATAGATTCAGTTTTATTCTGTTGCAGGCTCGTCAGTGTATAACACATTTATGGCATATCCTGGCTATTTCATCAAAGTCTCCTGATGGTTGCGCTAAGGATGTCATCAGAATTGAGGAAGAAGTCATCCAAGGAACAAGGTGTTTTAATTAATGGTTTTATTTTTATCAGGGTCAAAACGGATAATAATACAGACTAATAATGCAGATGATTTCTTTTTTATATCAGGACGTCATTGGATTACGCATGCGTGTGTGCCTTCGCTTCAAAACGAGGCAAGTTCCAAACAACCACACCGGAAAATTGCCAGAATCGAAGGAAGATAAATACCTCTATAAAACAGGGACTTGAAACCAGACGAGCTAGAAAAACTAAAATTAACTTATTGAGAAGCACGCGTAGGTCCAGTGCCACTGAGCACGTACTCGAAGGTAGACACAAGGCAAAACGTACTGATAAGCACGCAACAAAACTCTCAAAACACGAACACGAAAGGATTAAGCACGCGGGAAATGTAACTGACCACGCACGAATTTTAATTGAGCAGGCTGAAGCCCCGGTTGAGCACGTGGGGAAAACAACTATGCACACAGAAAATGCAAGCGAACACGCAAAAAATGCGAATGAACACGTGGAAGGAAATTTAACGCACGAAAAAATACAAGAAAAATTGGCGCAGAAAGACAGCGATGGACTAAACCGCCAAGTTTTGTGTGATCGTGTTCGAAAGAAACGGAAAAGATCAAGACAATTTAAAAATGTGCCTTTTAATGAAAGAAAGAAAATGAAGACACGGTGTGTTCAACTATTGTCAACTTTATGATACTACGATCAGGTACCAACTCTCACATTTGTTGATGTAAATAAAAAATATGTGCAAAATATAGTGCTAATTGTCTGAATATTTGAGTGCAATTATACCGTAGGCTATTTATTGCAATGGTGGATTGCGACCAGTCTCTTGGGAATTAAAACAATAAAATGGCGACCATGTATGTTGGTACCAAAACAAGTTCAATCTGATGACAGGCAGATATTGAGATGCTTTTGTCGGTGGCAACATGCCGCTGTGACGTAATGTGTAATCGACTTCAATCGACCTATAATTGATGCGAACAGCAGATGGTAATCAGTTACGTTTCAAAAATGTTGAAACTTATAGGTAGAACCGAGCAAAATGAAGCCCTCGTACAGATGGGTAATTGTTCCTTGACAAGCATTTCCTCGAGTGTACGGCAGGTTCCCTGTGTGTACTGGTTTTCCTTGCCAATGAGCCTTCAATGTTCCAAAGCTAGTCAAAGCTTACAAACACTACTGAATTGTACAAGATTAACTAACACCATTTTCTCATTCTGAAAACGGCCAGTTGACCATCATCTGTTGCACGACAATGCTCAGCGAAGCTCATCTTGATGGTGCTTAGTCAGTATTAAGCCTACACTACCTATACGATTTTTCTTGTTGAAAATAATAAAACTTGGGCATTTTGCTAGCGTAGACTTCCATAGCGCCATTAACTAAATCTTCCCACCAGCTCTTTTTCCAAACTGTTTTGGCATTATGTCGTTTGTTGGTGAATTTCTGTCCTGTTAGTTTCATCAAATCTGAGATATACACAGCAAAACTTGGCGGGCGGTCAACATTTGTTCTGTCCAGTGGATTGATAATGGTCACGTTGTTTGCAAATCCTTGCTCGAAATTTTCAGGCCAGGGCACATACACTGTCTTTCCTTCAATTGTTTGCTGGAGAAAAAAATAGATGAGGAATCATTTGAATTATTTATTAAGTTAAATAAAAATCGCACAACTTGTCATCAAGATGTGTTCGCAACAGGCTTGTAGCAAGCTTGTCAACAAGTTGTAACAATGCTGTCATTTTATCAAGTGCTACAACGTTGTCACTCACAACTTAATGTTGACAAGTTGGTAGAAAGTTGTTAACAAGCCGTTGACAACTTGTTAACAATCTTGGATAAGACGCGTCTTACATAAGAACAGGACTTTTAGCTGTTCTTATTTAAGTCGCGTCTTAATAAATAAGAAATTTTAGACAAAAAGTCTAACTACACATGCCAGAAACTTGAAACAACGTAAAATTATTAGCCTTGTATATTAAAACAAAAACAACCAAAACAACATAGCTATAGCAAATAAATAAGACCAAAGCCGTAAAGAACCATTTATGCGATAACTCCATTTATTTAAGTCGCGTCTTATGTAAGTCGCGACTTATTTTGTCACGTAT
>CACRXK020012028.1:0-15596 GCA_902702795.2 Paramuricea clavata
CCCATAAATAATGACCACTCCCTTATAAAATAATAGTAGACGTTTCTTGTTTTGTCAGGCTCACGTCGACACGGCTTTTGAGTTTTGTAACCGGCCGAGGCGAAAGTAAATCATGCAGTCGGGAAAACGTCTTACTTTGAAAGATTATTTTGCAAAACATACTCGTACACACAAGAATCATAAAAATACAAATGTTGAATTGTTATTGTCAACTGTCAAGTTCAGTTATTTTTAGACAATATGGTGTTAGCCAGCCAGGCTCAACAATATTCAATATTGTTGACAAGTGTGAACAACGTGGGCAGCAAAACATTGTTCAATGCTGTTAAACAGCGGGCTCAGCGTTTTTACGCGTGTATTACTTCAGGGATGGATTTACTGGGGGAGGGGGTGCACCCCCTCCCCCTAGACCTGGCCAGAGGGGGTGCAGGGGGGTGCTATTTTTCATGATAAAGCAAAAAATTATTAGAGACAAAATGAGATACAGTAATTTGAGTAATAACATAATGATAAGCGAACTGTGAACAACAATTAAAATTCAAATACTGTAGTCAAGCAAGACTTTGCAGTAGTAAAGCAAGTTGATGGGCGGGCGGCACACATGACCGACACAACTCGGCACCAGAGCTGGCAGAGCACCCCCCCCCCACACACACAAGATCATGCTGGATCCATCCCTGTATTACTTTTTATATAATTTAATTTTACATAAATATATTGTACGTCATTTTAGACACGACGTAACGAACTTGAACAGCATTTAAAAGATTCTGTCCAAACTCATCTTGATATGGCTCATGTACGCATCAGGGAACTGGAAACTAGGCAAGAACAAGTTTGTGTTGGAGGTCGCTTTCTGTGGAAAATCTCAAACTATACTCAACTATGCCAGCAATCTGCTACACGGAAAGAAAAAGAGAAATTATGCAGTCCACCATTTTATACTGGAGAATATGGCTACAAATTGCGTGCTGAGGCATTTCTGAATGGTTTGGGTCAAGGGAAGGGATCTCATCTATCACTTTATGTTGTCATTTTGAAAGGCGACCATGATGCCATCTTGCAATGGCCTTTTAAACAGAAAGTAGATTTTGTGCTTGTCGATCAAGACAATGAACCAAACAATCGTCAAAATAAAGTTTGGAGATTGCAATGTGATCGAAATAGTGATTATTTTCAAAGACCAAATAAGATGAAGAGTCTCGGATTTGGTTGTCCGAAATTTGTTTCTCTCGAGACACTTGCGACAAGAAACTACATTAAAGATAACACGATATTTATAAGGATTGATGTCGAGCCATTTGATCCGTTTGCTTAGCTAACAATCTGAAGAAAAACTTCCAAGTGTAAAAGTTGACATTAACTTTGATGTAATCATACCATGTATAATAGGCCCTGCAATTGTTGCATCTCGATTAATAAGTCATAGTTAATATACGAACATGGTTGGGAGATCTATAAATCTTGATACCGTATACCTTGTGCGGGGTAACCGTTGAATAAACTGGTATCGACTTTATATAGCCCTAAATCAAATGAACTCAACGAAATCAGCAGAAAGGCGGGGGAAACATATTTTACGTTCAAGGAATGTATAAAAGCATTGTGTATAATTGGTTTGGATGGGGGGGTGGGGTTAAGGCTGCATGAGATTAGATTATGGTAAATGTTAGTATATATATTTGTGTAGGGGCTACATAAGGACTTGCCGAGGGGGTTGGGGCTGCATGAGCTATACACCAATAAAATTGAGCAGTTACCAGTGGCAAAGAAGCAAACCAAAGCGCCTGGGCACGAGTCAGAGCACTTACCACAGATATTTTTTTCTGGCCACAGCTCAATAGAGAATGTTTGTTGCGTCACCTAATTCTAACCATGTCTTTATAATAACTATGATTAAATTTTTTGAGCAATTAGTCTGTAAGACAGAAGCGCGGAGCAGGATTCTCGCATCTTCGGGTTCCAGTCAACGGGGATTGATTCAACGAGTCAGTTATCCATTTTTATGAAGGAAAATTGGGAGAATCTGAAGCAAAAACGAGAAATGAAGAAACATGATTATTGGTAGGCGAACGCCAATTTGTGGGAATATTGATTAAAAACTTTAACTGTACAAAATTTATGTCAACATGTACTACAGCAATGCTTCATTGTACAAAATTTTCAATACTTCAATATATAGAAACATATAAATTTGTCAGATAACTCTAACCGCGTTAGTTTCTTGTTAATGGTCTAAGATCAAAAAGTATGTGTGACGTAATTATCGAAAGGGTGTATTTAAGTGCACGAAATCTTTTCGCGACTTAACGCTTGTCTTGGAGGACAACGCAAACAAACACACTTCCAGAGCTCTTTTGCACATGACACTGAAGTGAACGCTGAATTAACTTTATATGAAATATTTTTATCGATTCACTGAGCTGGATGGTTGAAGTCTTTGCTCGGCGTGAAGTGTTTGCATGCGTGTATAATGCAACTACTTGAAAATAAGAACAAACTTCAAGCATAACATGTATATATAAGTTTAATTTTATAATGAACCACAACTTGTGATTATGAAATTGGACACTTAATCTTAATTCGCTTCACAACAACTACGACGTGCATAATACAAACACTTTACCAAATATTGTTTTAGTATAAACTGATTTCAAGTATTCGATATCACGTGATTTTACTCTGGGCCTTAATCTACAGGGTGAAAAAGGGTGAATAAAAAAAAAAACCTTTCGAAATCAAGCTATTGTTGGATTTTGAACTGTACAGGGTGTCCCAAAAAAAACGAAAACTATTGAAATCACCAATAACAATTTAATTGTTAGAATTTTAATGCCTAATTAGCGCTCTGTTGGTTCCCACGAGTGCATAAATGATTGACATAAGTAAATTTTATGCATGAAGAAACTGTTTAAGAAGCTGTTTTTAATTCCCAGGAGCAGAAAATCGCGCACTTTACCAGGAGATATTCCTAACTAAATTCTAATACATGCACCTTGTCAATATTTTACGCATCATGACGTGCAGCTGTTTGGTAGGGCATTCAAATTTAACAATAAGTGATTTCAATAGTTTTCGTTTTTTTGGGGACACCCTGTATAGCACTATGCTTAACCCACGGGTGCGTAAAACAGAATAGAAGTGAATGTTTGCATGACGAAGTTATTCAAAACTTTAATTTGGTTTGACAATTTTGTATCCAGTTATGCTCCTTCATACGATTAGAAGCTATTCCCGTGCAGGATCATGAAATCTTGTGCTTAACAACAATAGCTTGATTTCTAAAGGTGTCGTTTTTTTATACACCCTGTAAGTGCTGGTCCCCATTGTAAATTTATTTAAATATTACGTTGGCTATAGTATTGGTCAGTCAGAAAAAAGTACTTTATATGATTATAAGTAAATTAAATCGTAAATGCATGTTAATACTAAGTTAGCGAGTTAGTCCTTGCTGGATAAAGGAATTGTGGCGATTCATGACTTCTCATGTCCTCTCAGTCCTTGCTACAAAGACTAGCATACAATGATTCTGCCAACTTCATGCTGTCAGCGAACACCGAAACTGCAGCATAGCATTCCTCGTCAGCGGAAGCTATTATCACCACTCTTCCAGCGCTTGTCTCGTTGATCGAGTTTGCTTTCTTGACCAATTGCTCTCCTGAGACATCGAAGCTTACACACATTTGGAAAAGGGACTTTGAGAGTCCCAATTTTGCCATGCTTGCTGCAAGCATTATAAATTGTGTATCACCGTTAAGACGGGGGTTCAGATCCGTCAGATAATCTCCACTCGGGCTAGTGATTATATCGATACCAACGATGCCAAAGTAGCCTTTCTTATGCAAGTATGCGGCAACTGGGACGACATATTTATCGTAGAGCCGTTCCCTATACTGCTCTTGTAAATGCCAATCCACTGTCCCAGCAACATATCCGTAACCTTCCATAACGCATTCTTGAACTCCAATCCAGATGATGCGTCCAGATTTTGTCACGTAAAAACTACAGTCGAGTGTAGCGCGTACGTCTTGGATAAATTCGCTTATGATATAACTTACGTCTGCTCCAAATATACCCTTGACCATTTTCGAGACATTTTCAAATTCTTCGCGATTCCACGTCACATAATTGCGATAACCGCTGAGGGACGTCGACTGGTTGAGCTATACAGAATTGAATATGATAATATTAAGTGCATTAATTTGGTTCACGAAATGTTAGATACGATGGTTTCATACATGTGATATCCAGGAAATATAATCACTTCGGGTAATATTTCGCCGAATCCACTCGCTCCGGGTCTATAAACGGCATACCACGTTACCTTAATAAAAGTTTCAGGTTCTTATAGTTGACCTGCATGTAAGGACGAAAACATACGAACAGCCTCATTAATATACTGTATATCATTAACGAGACGGAATTTATACGCGAACGTAAAATCGCTCATGCTCGCGCTGTTTTATACGTCGAATTTCGGTCGCGTCGAATTGAATTCAAACAATAGATAACGATCGAAGCTTAATGACGTTTATCATCTCATTATCTACTGTCTTAATTTTAGACAATGAAGCTTAATGAGGTAAATTATCTCATCTATTGTCTTAATTGCATTCGACGCAACAAAAATTCGACGTATAAAACAGGCCTTAAGGAATATATGCTGAATAAATTACCTCTCGATATATATGCATGCATACGTTTTGTGTATCTATTGTTTTGTCAAAAAAAAGATCGATTAAACCTTAATAATCTGTGCATGGATTCGGCCGCATATTAGCCTAATATGCGGCCGAATCCATGCACAGTTCAGTTAGCTTTCGTGTAAACTTTAGAAGAGGTCAGAGGAAGTAACACACTGACTTTTAATTCCAGATAGCTGAAGGGTGACAGTTTAAACGAGTTATAGTTTAGTATAGATTAGTTTAATTAGTTTATGGATATCATTTGGCGTCAGAACTACTTAATTTAATTTAATTTAATTTAAAAATTTATATTGCGCGTGTTACATAGAAAGATGCTCACTCGCGCATTACATCAAAATAGAAAATTGGAATATTACACTAATTTAAAAACCGTCCTACAATAAATCTAAGAACCTACAGGACTGCTATATATTACTTGTCCTAATTATGACAGCATGGAGGAAAATGTCTTCATAAAAAAATGGGTTTTAAGCATTTTCTTAAATGATGCCACATTGCAGGCGTTACGAATTTCTGCTGGGAGGCTGTTCCACAGCGTAGGTGCAGCCACTTGGAACGATCGGTCACCCAAAGTGGTTAATGTTTTTGTTCCCGGTTTCTCAAGTAACAGTTCAGTAGATGATCGTAGATTGTATCTGGATGCAACCTTGAGTTTGATGAGTTCAGAAATATATTCAGGAGCGAGACCATTAATTGCCTTATAAGTGATAAGTAATATTTTAAAGCTAATTCTGTATCTAACAGGTAACCAGTGTAGTTTATACAGCGCAGGGGTGATGTGATCAAATCGATTAATATTACAAATCAGTCTTGCTGCGGAGTTCTGTACTCGTTGGAGTTTGTATATCTGATTGGCGGGCAGACCATACAAGAGACTGTTACAATAGTCGAGTCGACTCGTAACGAAAGCGTTAATAAGAATTTGTGTAGTATCAAAGCTGAGAAATTTTCTGATACGTCTGATATTAAAAAGATGGAAAAATGCTGCTTTACAGCATTTATTGATGTGTAAGTCCATTTTCAGTTGCGAATCGAACCAGGAGCCGAGATTCCTTACTACGCTAGATGGTTTGATAATTTCGTCTCCGATGCACAGTGAATCAACACTTACTTTTGCCAACTGTTGCCTTGTTCCGATGATGATGATGAACTCCGTCTTATCATCATTTAACTTCAGTTTGTCTGCCAGCATCCATTTCTTGATGTCTGTGATGCAATCTTGCATTGCCTTAATGGCAGCGGATTGCTCGATCATAGAGGCAGGTTTGAATGAAATGTATAATTGCGAGTCGTCTGCAAATGCATGAACATCTGGTAGGTGGCTTTCAAGAATAGTAAACAGTTTGCTTGCATAGATGACAAACAAGACAGGACCAAGACAAGAGCCTTGAGGAACACCATACTTCATTTCAAATGATCTGGATTCACCACCGTTGATAGAAATACATTGAGATCTGTTCTCGAGGTATGATTTAAACCAAGTTAGTACACGACCTGTGATACCAAAGCTAGAGCGTAGTCGATTCAGCAGGATGGTATGGTCAACAGTATCGAATGCTACACTCAAATCAAGCAGTACCAAAAGAGTTACGTGTTGTTTATTCATGTTCATCAAGATGTCATTTTTCACACGTAGAAGAGCAGTTTCAGTACTATGATATTTGGCGGTAGGAAGATTGAGCTTTAGGGTAAAGTTTGTGAGCGGTAAGGTGGTCATGGGTTTGATTAAAGACAGCTCGTTCCGTGAGTTTGGAAACAAATGAAAGGTTGCTGATGGGACGAAGATTATCAAATATAACCTCAGCTTTTGACTTCTTTAAGCCTGGGTGAACTTTAGCCAGCTTCCAGTTCTCAGGGAAACATCCGGATTGCAGGGACAAGTTTATCATTCTTGTAATTACCGGCAGAAGTACATCCAGGCAGTGGACCACAAGATGAGTGGGCATGAGGTCCAAAGAGCATGATTTTTTGCTTGAGTTTGAGATAATCTGGTTAACATCATCCTCAGTTAATGTCTTGAACGAGTCCAGTTGAACATTAGGCATGATCTGTGGTTCACTTGTAGGGTTGTCATAGGTGGCTGCACTGTCAAGTTCTTGTCTAATGCACTCGATTTTCTTGGCGAAGAAGTCACCTATATCATTCGCAAGGACTGTATTATCGCTGTATTCTGGAAAATGCAAATCAGTTTCTTGATTAAAAAGAAATTTGGCAGACTTGAACAGTTTACGATGATCGCTGCTATTCTCTTGTATGAAGGTGGTGTAGTACTCATTACGTGCGCGTTTCATTACAAAAGTGGCTTGATTTTTCTTTGATTTATAAACAAGGAAGTCACCATACAGTTTAGTCCGTCTCCATTTCCTTTCAGCTCGTCTTCGTGCTCTTTTCGCTAACTTGACTTCCTCATTAAACCAAGGAACGGTCGGTCTTTTTACAACTGTTTTGTGATTCAAAGGCGCATGTCGATCCAATGATGATGACAATGTATGGTTATAGCAGTCAACAAGATCATTGAGCTCCATTGAAAGCATGTTCTTGCAGAGATCTGAGTTGGAGAGATCGTTGCAAAGAGCATCGACATTGATGGATTTAACTTTCCTGTAGGATATATGGGTTTTCTTAAGACGAGGCTTGTTAACTAGAAGGTTACAATGAACAGGCATATGATCTGAAAAAATGTAATCAGTTCGAGGTGGAGAAGTAACAATATTTTCAGAATGTCTTGTTATTATGAGGTCAAGGGTATGTCCACGGATATGAGTTGGGACATTGACATGTTGCTGTAGACCTGTACTCTCGAGTAGCTCCTGAAGTTTGACAGCATCAACGTCATCAGTCACATCAACATGTATATTGAAGTCACCAGTTATCAAGAGCTGGTCAGTACAGAGGACCGCAGATTCAAGGAATTTAGCAAACTCATCAAAAAATATTGTGGTAGATACGGGATGAATATCGGAGTATGGTATTCTGTAGACAACGACTAGACGAATACGCCGGGACCCTGCTTTTATATTCCACTCAGAGTATTCAAAAGATCGGAGTTCTGCAGCGGATACTCTGTTAACAGTCAAATTATTCCTGAACAGCACTCCAGTGCCACCACCATGCCGGCCGGATCGTGGGTGGTCCAAGAGTTTATAGCCTGTGGGCGTGCAGAGGGACCTAGCAGCAGTTTCATGTTCATGAAACCAGGTTTCAGTTAAAGCAACAATATCAGGTTGATGATCACATATGAAATCGGTAAACTCAGCAGCTTTGTTGTTGAGTGATCGAGTATTCATAAGACAAAAGCTAAGGTTTTTGAAGTTGTTAGGTAAGAGCAAACTATTATTAATATTGACGCTGATACAGTTGATTGGGCTCCGAAATACATTCCATTGCTGATGTAAATTCATTCTTTCAGTAATACGCACGGGAATACTTAAATTAGTGGCAGAACTTCTCTTCTGTTCTATTACTGATTGTTGAGTTTTAGGTTGATAACTTTCCCATCCTGGGTTTTGTTCGACATCACCAGATAGTAATAACAATCTTCTTGTCGCAGTTGAATTCGAATAATACATAGCCCTAGATTTAGATAGCTTTCGTTTCTTAAATTCATTAAGCGAAACCGGCCCAATTAAAAACAAATCCCGACCTGTACGTTTCAACAGTATGCAAATCTGGGCACGATTAGCTTGGCTGAACACCGTCGTAAAACCAAAGGGCCAGACATAAATTCGTTGTATTTCTTGCTCATTTCCAAAATATTGTTTATCAAAAACATATTCCTCCGACAAGCAATCACAGCCGATTAAATCACTATTAAAAGCGACAGTTCTCGAACTAGCTAACGTAGTAAAATGGACTAATAGCGTCCTATCCCGTTCTGCATGGTTAAGTAACTTGTAAAAGTCGACCAGTAAACTCGAAGATTCCAGCTTAATTTCATAACTTTCCCCTTCAAACACGATATCTGTTGAAGCAGAAGCTTCTCCTGACGAGGAACAGCCAAATCCAACAACCTCAGGACCAAAAGACAAGAAAATGCATACAAAAAACAAGGAGCTCAAAAACATACGTCCGTACATGATTGTTGCAGATCTTGCACGATTGTTGCAGATTTTGCAGATCTTGCACGCATTGTCGCCCTAATTAAGGTGGTTCCCTACAGTTTTTGAAATATGACAAAATTGTGATTTAGATTTAATTTATTGAAGAGAGGTTTCTTGTTAGAAGACAAAAATTGTACCACATATATTGAACAATCTTCTAAGAGTTGAAAATTGTTCACAAAAATGACGTCATAACCGTTGCTATGGTAACAATGACGTTTCAATATGGCCGACATTTTACCTTTTAACACATTTTAGTCGAATAAAAGGCCAGTTATCCCCATTTTTTATTTCGTGAAACGTTTCCATTCAGAAAAATGAATGATGTGAACAATTTTAAAAAAATTCTGTAGATCCAAAAAATTTATCACGAACAATCACGTTTTTTAATTTTTTAAAAATTCTGATCTACAGAATTTTTTTAAACTTGTTCATATCATTCATTTTTCTAAATGAAAACGTTTCACGAAATAATAAATGGGGGTAACCGGCCTTTTTTTCGATTAAAATGTGTTAATTGAAAGGTAAAATGTCGGCCATATTGAAACGTCATTGTTACCATAGCAACGGCAATGACGTCATTTTTGTGAACAATATATGTGGTACAATTTTTGTCTTCTAACAAGAAACCTCTCTTCAAAAAATTAAATCTAAATCACGATTTTGTCATATTTAAAAAACTGTATTGAGCCACCTTAAGTCACAAGGGAGTTGATATCGCGCGTGTTTCTCTTCAGTTGAGATATTTCATCTATCAAGATATTCACTGGACACTACAATAAAATTTCAGACCGAAATGCAAATTAATTTTCAATTCCCAAAAGGCAAAACTCAAGGAGAGGCATCACTCACAACAAACAACTAAATAATCATGGAGAACGACATCAATAGTTTAAACCTTCTATTCCTTAATTTAAATAGTTTTTCCTTAATTTAAATACTATTTTTTAATTCAATACGACATGCGAACGGAATTTGTCCACGCAGCAATAATTTGCTAGTTTTGGTCCATAACAAATAATCATTTGCATATAAGGTCAGCTTACTAGGTGGCTATTTATCATTTATAGACCTGGAGCAAGGGGGATTCGGAGAAATATTAACCAAAGTGATGATATTTCCCGAGGGGCTTTGCCCAGAGGGAAATATCAGCTGAGGGTAACATTCGCCGAATCCCCCGAGCGGAGGGTCTATAAATTAAATATTATACCGAAACTCCAAGTTGAGAATATAACACTTGGCACTTAATTATTTTTATTAACGCAAGCATTTGTCAGTTTTCTTTCGAATTTGCTTCAAAATTTTCAAAAAAGGAGCTTTCTTTGAAGTTTAACTTCAATATTTGTCGGCCATCTTGTTTACGTGATCGCCGCGCGTGGTTTACGCGAATCACATTATGATCACATCACCTTGGGCCAGTTGTTTATAGCCCGATTAGCGCTAACCCTGGGTTAAATTTTAACCTGCTGTTTTTGTTCATGTATTTCTGCATGATCATTCGTTTGAAAAATTTAGAAAATAAAACCTCTATTGAACCAGAAAAGATTTCGGGAAAAACATGTTCAACCTGATTGATGAGCTGTTGGGAAATTTAATTTGTAGATTTGTGTTAACCCAGGGTTAGGCTAATCGACTTTTGAACAACCGAGCCCTTGTGATATTATTGAAATCACCGGCTTACGTCAAATACGATGACGTAAGGGGTGATTCCATAATAAATTTCATGCTCACGTAGCACAAACGTAGCTGTTTGATTGGGCAATTTGAATTTGAAATATATAAATATTAGCATAATATATTCACTGATCCAACCAATGGAGGAGCTAGGTCGGTGTTTCTGACATTCAGAGGAAGGTCAAAATCCGCCATTTTGGGGGTACTGTCTGCCCTCGTGAAAGATTCTAGACAATCCAAACAACGTGAAAAGCGACTTTTAAAAGTTGTAAGTGTAAATTTACCATTATACAAACAACTGTAAAACTAAAAAGTTGTATAGTTTCGTGATGCGGAGATTCTCAAACGTGGGAGAGGCAGTACCCCAAAAATGACGGGAAAATCGGCCATGAAAAAGGCTAGTTGGCTGTATTTTAATTTAAAGCGAACCAATTAACCGTGTGGAACCGACTAATTATTCTTTGAGCAACTTTTGCATATTCAAATGATGATTGAACAGTTGAAGAATTTGACCATGCCTATTCTAATTCTTTCAGTGTCAGCTATACATGTTAATTCAGCTGCAATTTATCTGGACGCAAAACGCGTCATTTGGATGCGCAGTGGAGACTCTTAGTCTTATAATGGAGAGTTCGTTCAATTAAATATTATTCGTGTATAAAACTGTGAGCATGAAAAAGTTATCTCAATGTCTTTACAGATTCTTACGTGTATATGTAAGCATGGAAATTTGAAAAACAGAACAGGCTTGCATGCCTATCACACGCATATTTTCGCTAACCCTTGGACAGCAAACCTCGGTGCCCAGCTATAGGTGTCGGTTATTTAGAGGTTCATGACTTTACAACTTCATACATACCTTGATCATACAAGGAAAGACAATGTTCTCTTCAGTGAAATATTTTGGATACGGCACACCGATTTCGGGAATTGCTTTTTTTTCAAGGATATGATAATGCATGTCTGGATCCACTGCATGTTTTTCCTCGGGTATTTCCTCCAATGGGAACGATGTAATAAGAGGATTTTTATCTGCAATTCCTTCGTCAATAGTTTTCATCACTGGCTCGATGAAATGAGGCAACCATTTCTTCCAGTGAGCAGAAAGAAACTCGCTTGGTAGTTTATGTACCAAGATTGGCAGCTCGTTTCCTGCTATGCAACAAAAACGAAGAGGAACTAGGAAACGTATGGGGTCGCTTGTTGTCTGAGGATCGTTAAAAATTCGATATTTGGTTTTGTTCTTGAAACGAAAGTTATCGTTGAAGGGGCTAGGGTAGACTGGGAGGATATAGGCTGACGGAAGATCTTGTTCAAACAGATTTCCAAGTGTTAACATAGTATCATTGTTGTTGTTTTCTGCTATATAATGGTCCATTTCTAAAAATAACAAAAATCCGACGCTTGACGAATCTTCGAGATACAATTGCATGTTCGTTCAGGCCATGCGGTCTTTAGAAACCTTATTAAAAATTACATTAAAACATGCCTAAACTTTGGTACTGTATACGTATTTGTAGACTTGATTGTAAACAGCACCAGAACACCAGATAGTGTATTGAGTACTGGTAACAGACAGAAATGACAGCGGGTTATTATGCTAGTCTTGTACGATTGTACGCCTGAGCAGGCGTCTTGTTTTGGTATTAGAGAGTTTAAGCGTCGCGTTATAGTTATACGTCAAACGGCAAACGCCAGGCAAAGAAAAATTTTACCAGTATCAGGCAATAAAGAGTAAATGAACTTGCTGTTTTAAAACTGCAATGCATGATTATTCTTTCGACGCAAGAAAGAAAATATGAAACGAAAACGTTCAACGAAAATTTTGCCAAGAAAGTTCGGACCTGCCGTTTGCCGTTCCCGGAAACGTGAAGCTTAACTCCTTATTGAGGCTACGTTTTCCCAAGAACAAATTAACTAAATGCTCATATATGTGGACCTGTCCGAATGACTTAACATAGCTTGAATCATTCTCGTACCCAGAGCCCTTCTTACGCGCGGTCAACCGAGCGCGACGAGGGGCTCTGGCCAAATCCATAACCGGATACCATAAAAACATGGTATCCGGTTAAACACTGCGCATGCTCAACGTCAATCGCATTCTCGTACCCAGAGCCCTTCTTACGCGCGTTCGACCGAGCCCGACGAGGGGCTCTGGCCAAATCCATATCAAACTGGCTTCTGATTGGCCACAACTAAATATATGGTTTATTGTATAAAATATGAATAAAAATCAAGCGCTCCATGGAGCGTTGGTTTCGTTTTGGATAAAATTGGGAGAAAAGACATTATTACAGCAGTACGAGGATTGTTGTTGATAATCGCCCACAAAAAGCGGTAGATGTCGCAAATTTTATTTATTTAAATCAATTAGTTGATTGAAATTAATAGGTTGAGACGTGATGTTCTCATAGCAAAAAGTCAGCATATTTATGGCAGATGCTCGTCCTATTTCCAAATCAGTGATGTTAATCAAACAAATCTGTGTAACATGTTCAAAGCTGAAGTGCCATCTGAAGAGAAAATATTAAAGCCAGCCAGAATATGAAGTTAATTGTGATGACTATTTTCTTCCTAGAAACCGATTTTTTACAATTTTCAAAGGATTTGCAGTATATTATGTCTTATGTATGACTGTTGACTTTTAATAAAACACAAAAAAGTCTAAAAATCTGTACAACAGCGACTTAAAATCGAATATAAAATAGTGAGACAATCTCTCGTCTTCGTATCCGTAGCCATTACTGCTTTGGCAACGTTTAAGAGGGAAATATATACTAAATTTTATCAACATACATTGAGAACATCACGTCTTACCTACTAATTGATTTAAATAAATAAAATTAGCGAAACCTACCGCTTTTGTGGGGTTTTCGTGGAGTAAAACTTTCAAAACGAAAGAAACAAGAAAACCGAAGTGTTTAAACTAACACCGCGGAAAAACGTCTGCGCATGCACCAAATTATGAAAATATGGCGGGGAATTTGAATATCAATTTCTAAAACAAAAACATGCTTATTAATTGGTCAAAAATTAGTAAAACAAACGAGAAAATATAGCAAATGGGTAGACTAGACATTAATTGAAAGCGTCCTGGCATTTAAAGTATGGAATGAAATATAATTCATGTAAAAAATTGTTGATTTTAACGGACACGACTTCGAAAATTTTTGTAAAATTATTCAAAACAAAAATTCAAACTCAAAAGTTAAGAAAACTCTCGAAAAGTTAAGCTTCTTAACCCACTCAAATTGTAGAATAAATCCTAAAGTTTAATTATTGTGAACACGAAATTTTTTTATATTTGGCGACACAGTTTTTTTTAAAGAAATGTATCTCAAACGAAAATTCGGAAATTATCGTTGCTTAGTTGATAAACAAAATGTTTCAGACGATAAATTTGTCAACAATCACCTTTAGTTCATGTTCTTGTACAATACAATTTCTTGAACCTTCTGGCTGTATTTATTCCTAGTTTTTAGAATGTCATGTTTATTTTTGCGCTCGAAATCTGGCTGTAAAGATGCCCAATGAAGTCACTCCTTTTTACCGCCATTTTGAGCCTTCGGAAACGTTCGGAACAGCTTCTCATCAAGTTTGCAATACTATTACAGGTAAGGTTGACGCATGCGCAGACGTTTTTCCGCGGTGTTGTTTAAACCATAGAGATTATAAATAACACTAGAGGAGGCATTGTAATCTTAATTCAGTAAAAAAAAGGGAACGCGACTATTGGGGGGCAAATTCAAGTCCCGGATGTGTATTCGTGTTCCCATTGGTGGCGAGTTTCAAATCAGCCAATGAGAGCACGATTTTATATCCGGGACTTGAATTTGCCCCCCATTAGCTGCGTTCCCAATTTTTAAACTCGATGCCTCCTCTAGTGTTATTTATAATCTCTATGGTTTAAACTGTGTTTATCGTTTATCCGCGTTTGACGTTGAGCATGCGCAGTGTTTAACCGGATACCATGTTTTTATGGTATCCGGTTATGGATTTGGCCAGAGCCCCTCGTCGGGCTCGGTCGAACGCGCGTAAGAAGGGCTCTGGGTACGAGAATGCGTCAATCGCGGATAAACACTTCGGTTTTCTTGTTTGTTTCGTTTTGAAAGTTTTTGTCCAGGAAAACCCCACAAAAGCGGTAGGTTTCGCTAATTTTATTTATTTAAATCAATTAGTAGGTAAGACGTGATTTTCTCAATGCATGTTGATAAAATTTAGTATATATTTCCCTCTTAAACGTTGCCAAAGCAGTAATGGCTACGGATACGAAGACGAGAGATTGTCTCACTATTTTATATTCGATATTAAGTCGCTGTTGTACAGATTTTTAGACTTTTTTTGTGTTTTATTAAAAGTCAACAGTCATACATAAGACATACTATACTGTAAATCATTTGAAAATTGTAAAAAATCGGTTTCTAGGAAGAAAATAGTCATCACAATTAACTTCATATTCTGGCTGGCTTTAATATTTTCTCTTCAGATGGCACTTCAGCTTTGAACATGTAACACAGATTTGTTTGATTAACATCACTGATTTGGAAATACGACGAGCATCTGCCATAAATATGCTGACTTTTTGCTATGAGAACATCACGTCTCAACCTATTAATTTCAATCAACTAATTGATTTAAATAAATAAAATTAGCGACATCTACCGCTTTTGTGGGCTATTATCAACAACAATCTTCCTAACTGCTTCGTACTGCTGTTCTTTCAACTTTAATAATGTTTTTTCTCCCAATTTTCTCCAAAACGAAACCAACGCTTCATGGAGCGCTTGATTTTTATTCATATTTTATATACAATAAACCATATATTTCGTTGTGGCCAATCAGAAGCCAGTTTGATATGGATTTGGCCAGAGCCCCTCGTCGCGCTCGGTCATAGAATAAGAAATGAATAGAAGGGCAACTCACGTGTACAACGCGTAACCAATTTTCAGTGCGCACGCGCGGGATTCTCAAGCTCGCAGTCAGTAAAAGCCAACACCGCGGAAAAACGTTTGCGCACCAAATTATGAAAATATGGCGGGGAATTTGAATATCAATTTCTAAAACAAAAACATGCTTATTAATTGGTCAAAAATTAGTAAAACAAACGAGAAAATAT
>CACRXK020012029.1:0-15595 GCA_902702795.2 Paramuricea clavata
TTGTAAGTCTGGATATTCACCAAGACGTTGTGCCTGTTAAAAAGCCGAGAATAGAAGTGTACTGGTCTTTGTTCCGGTTGCGATTGCACAAATTCTCCCGACCAGAATACAGACGAGAACGATTTTTCAGATGATGATGGCCTATTATTCGAACTTGATGGCGATGACACTGGATTTGATGGCATATTTGAAGAACAATGATGGTAATGCACTTAGGTATTATCTGCGCAGTGCAGCAGATCAATATTTGGTTGAGAAGCTGAAACGCACCCAGGTGGAGGAGCTGAAACGCATCCTGGCGCCGCAGCAGCAAATCTATAAGAAAAAGTCAACAAGTGTGGGCACGAAAAACCAGGTTGAATCGTTCCTCGTTATTCTAGATAGTGGCTAAATACCAACCTATGTCACAATATAATATATGTAATAGTTAAAATACGAGAAGTAGAACTTTACCAGACAAAAGCCAGAACAGCTTATTGTAGAATACATGCAATCTCGTTTTGAGTGTAGGCCGGTATGAAAATCTGGGCTCATTAAGAATGAAAAACATGTCTTTCAATTATAGATAGTTATAATGAAATTATGGATTTTATATTTCCTCCCAATTTATCTTTTTTTTTATGATGAATTTCGAGTTGATGCCTGGGACATGTTTCTTTCACAGTTAAAGGTCCTTCATTGGTGCAGTCCGGCTTCGTCGGTTGGAACAGATGGTTGGAAAAGATGATGGGAACGAATGGAAAAGTTGGTCCAAATCCAAGATTGGTATCCATAGAATATACTTAAGCGATGGATGGAAGAAGCGCCAAACATATCTTGCATAGCCAGTAGCCTGGTAATACACAGGGGCGTCGGAAGCCAAGGGGAGCCCCGCGCTCCCCACTTTTTTAGTTTGGGGGGCCTAAATGTCTTTGCCCCCCTCCCACTTTTTAACAATGGTCAATAATAAACCACAAAGTTAATTGATATTATTTCAGTTACGCGTGTGGACAAAACAATTTGAGATATTTTACGACATTTTGTTACCTTTAGAACTCTGTAAATCGCCTTCTGAAGTGCAGGAAATGGCATTTCAGAGACTCTATAGTTTCAAAAATTTTCCGGGGGGCATGCCCCCAGAATGAATGTCACTAAGTGTGCGCTAGGGCAAAGTGTGCGCTAGGGCGAAGTGTGCCCGCCCACTTTTAGAGCCGCTCCGACGCCCCTGATAATACATTAAAGATTCAATCAGAGGTTTTCCTAGGAGTTTATATAAATATCCCTTTATGCCCGCGACAAACTGGGAAATATTGTTGCGCAAAGATATTTATCATATTATTCAGTATCTTACTGATGTTTCGGTATTTTATATTGTCTTACCAGCGTCGGCAAACGGAGAAAGAGTGTTTCATCAAATGTTTCTAATTTGGTAGGAAATATTTTGTTTTCCAGGAAGCAAATTTTGTTTCTGCAATAAAAGCCAATGTTACCAGACGTCAAGCAAGTTTGGTTGGCTGATGACTCAGCAGGGGGAGGAACGATTGCAGCGCTTTATAGTTGGTATCGTTATCTGTGTGAAGAAGGCTTGAAGTATGGATACCATGTAAACGGTTCTAAGAGCTGGCTGATTGTTAAATCACAACTTCTGGCGTCAGAAGCAGAACGGGTGTTTGGAAGCGAGGTTAAAATAACAACTGAAGGAAGGCGTCATCTGGGCGCAGTTATTGGTTCTACAAATTACAAAGAAGAGTACTGCAACGAAAAGGTCAACAGATGGAGAGAAGAAATCGAAGCACTAAGTGATATTGCAAAAAGTCAACCTCATTCAGCCTATGTTGCTTTCACAAAGGGCTTCAAATCGAAGTTTACATATTTTATGCGAACGATAAGCTCCTTTGAAGATTATATTAACCCTATCGAGGAAGCCATAAGTGAGTTGTTTTTCCCAGCCTTGTTCGGCCAAGAAGAGCCTCTGCCAGAAGAATTGCACGAAGTTATCACACTGTCCCCTCCACAAGGAGGTTTAGGGATACCTGCATTAAGTGAAGAAGCGCCACAACAGTACGCAGCATCGACGTCAATAACACGTCCACATGTGGAGGCAATATTATCGCAATGCACTTCCATGCCAGAGATCACTAACGAGATAAAAAACGAACAGCAGTCAATCAAGAGGGCAAATGCCAATGCAAAAAGAGAACGTATCGACGAGTCTCTCCCAGCCGATCTCCTACTTTTTGTTAAACAAGCGCGGGATAAAGGAGCAAGCTCATGGTTAAATGCTATACCGGTTGAAGAACAAGGTTTGACCCTCAACAAAGAAGAATTTAAGGATTCGATAAGAATGCGGTATGGCATGCCATTGCCTGACTTGCCAAGTCATTGCGTTTGTGGGTCTGCATTTTCCGTCAACCACGCATTATCGTGTAAAAGAGGAGGTTTTGTGGTCCGAAGGCATGACGGTGTTCGTGATTTACTGACCACGCTGCTCAGCAGAGTATGCAACAACGTGGAAGCCGAACCGAAAATCATGCCATTGGACAATGAACAATTCCGTTTACAGTCCACCAACAGAAGCCCGGATGCGCGATTGCATATCAAAGCTGGCGAGTTTTGGGCAAGAGGAGTTACATCATTTTTTGACGTCCGTGTATCGCATGTAAACTCCCAATGTCATCAAAACAAAGCCACATCTGATATCTTTAAGGAACAAGAAGCCGAGAAGAAAAGAAAGTACCAACAGAGAATCTTAGACGTGGAAATGGGAACTTTTACGCCTTTAGTCTTTGGAACGAATGGAGGAGTTGGAGACGAATGCCAGAAATTCTTAAAGCATCTTGCCGAGAAATTGTCGAGGAAAAACGGAGAAGATTACGCAACAGTTATTACCTGGATCAGAACAAGATTGTCTTTCGAAATATTGAAATCCGTGCATTTGTGCACGAGAGGATCCAGATCGCCATTTCGTGCGAAAGATGAACATATAGACGAGTTCAAATTAAACTCTGTTACAGCAGAGGTTTTTTAAGTAATTGCGCAATTTAAAGGCGTTAACGCTGGACTTGTACATTTTATGAATTACGTTCTAAATTATGAATTATCAAGAACTATTTTTAGATCTTTTAACTGCAATGAGTTTTAAATGTAAAATGTTCCGAAATTAACTTCTTCTTTTGTAATTATTACATGTTATACTGTAAAATTCTACAATATTGTTAAAAATTTTTAGAAGCTATTAAATTGTTATATTAAAAATGTTACCAGATGTGGGAGATAGGGAAACATTTGAGCAAACATTGAAAATCACGAATATTTCCGCGACAATGTTTCTTACGTTTGGCCAAGGGCAAGGCTTTAGTTTAGCGAAATATTTAAATTTGTTCCTTGATCGTGTGAATCGTATGTATATTTATATATTCTCCGTCCTGTTTGATACAGGTGAGTTTTTACGTCGTACAAATTTGTATTGAATTAGGATGTTAATAAGTAGAATTAAACGTTAAGGTTAAAACGGTATTTTGAAACAATAGCCAATGAATTGAAGTGATTTAGCATACGAGCAAGCAAAATGTACAATGTATTTTAAACAATATTTAATGTGTGTGTATTTATTCGTTATTATTACAAGGTTTGATCTTTATTCCGTGATTTTATTTTGTTGTTTTTACGGGGGAAATTGGGGAAAACCCACAGGGAAAATCCATTTCTCGCGCGTGCGCAGTGCGAGTTTGACTGACTTGCGCATGCGTATTTCCTACCAAAACAATGGGTGGTTCGGATTCTGATAAAGTAAGTTTTTATCTATTGATACATGTGAAAATTACGTAGTTCCACGAGCGGTGCAACGGAATTGCATCTTTTGGATGCTCATCCTACGGCCTACTGGGGGACCCCACATTTTAATTTTCCAACAGAGGATAGTATCCCATTAGCTACGCATTGTTGTTCCCTATTCGTTAGGTATGATTCAAACCAGAGTAATTCATTGGCGCTAATGCCAAAGTTGGATCTCATTTTACTTAATAAAATATTATGATTTATTGAATCAAAAGCTTTCCGTATGTCTAAAATTTTCCCCTCGTCCATGTTATTTAAGATTTCGTCACATATTTTAATGAAGGCTGATAAGGTTGAGTGTTGTGGCCGAAAGCCAGACTGATACTTTGAGAATTTCAGTTTTATGGCCTTTTTCTTATGGTAGTCTCTTCTCATAGCTGACCTTATTTCCGCTGTCATCCACGGAGTGGTGTATTTCCCTGATCTTATATGTCTAACAGGAGCATGTTTATCTAGTGTTCCGATAAATAGTTCCTTCCACTTATTCCAACTCAAGTTTGGATCATTTGTTGTGAAAATAGTTTGCCAAGGAATATTGGTTAGGTCGGATATAAATTCTGTTTCAGAAAAGTGTTTAAAATTACGAACTTTTTTAATAGTTGGCCTGCGTTTAAGTGGTTTAAATTTGTGAACTGCATATATGTGGCTGTGATCTGATATACCAACGTGAATGACGCCAGCATGAGATATTTTTCAGGAACAATTGTCATGCAGAATAACGTCAATTATAGTACCAGACGTTCTCGCAACCCTGGTTGGTTCTTCTATTAACTGAGCCATGTTATATAATGTATTTATAGATTGAAATCTAATCGTATGCGCTTCTGGTGGGGATTTAGCAACATCACAGTTTATATCTCCTAATAGAATTAGTTCTACTGTTTTCATCATCACAATTAAGAAAAAAAATATCGTATGCATCAAATAGATCCGTACTTGAATTAGGTGGTCTATACCATGTACTAACTAGAAATGACCTGTGAAAGGTTGATTAATTTCGATACAGATCATTTCCAGATTATTTGGAACTAAGTCATTTCTAACCAAAATGGAGAGGTGTTCTTGAACATATATTACAACACCACCTCCATTTCTATTTTTATCTCTTCGAACTAGTTTATAACCTGGTATACTTATTTCAGAGTCATTTACTAATGAATCAATTTTCGATTCGTTAATAGCAAAGATGTAAAGGAATACTGTGATAAAATATAACGAATATGTTCGATATTTTTTAATAGACTATTGATATTTTGACTACCAAGTTTAACAGCGATAACACGTACAAAACAAGACGGGAGGTTGACAACCTTCAGAATACTTAACACCAACACCGCGGAAAAGCGTTTGCGCATGCGTCAACCTTACTGGAATTTGCCCTTGAGAACGTGGTGTCAACTGTCAAGTATTCTGAGGTTCGATTCCCACCGTGGCCGGGCATATTTTTCAAGCTCGCCCTTCGCCCAGTGTAGATACACTCAGAGTAACATCACAAACATCATATTCACCTGAGTACACAACACCAACACAGAAAAAAGTATTCTGAAGGTTGTCAAAAAACTCAAAATGGAAGCGACAAGGAGCGACTTCGATGTTTTGCTTTTTCTGTGAAAATGCAAGCGAAATAATGAATGTGACAACCTAAAAACTAGAAATAATTACAGTCTACATGTGCAAGAAGTAGTATTATGGCATGCAAGAAGATGAACCAAAGGTGACTGTCGATAAATTTATTGTATAAAAAGTTCTTTAATTGAACGATACAAAGATATTTTTTGTAGGTTCGTCATGATCCATATTTTTCTCACTAACCTTGCGTAGCATGTATAATTTTTGCGTTGACTATATTTAAAGGTAATGAATTGAAGCGTGTGCAAATGCTTAACGCTTTGATAGTTTGCTTAAACTTTTGTTAAAAGTTCGGTATTCGACAATTTTTCAAGAAATTTTCACACGCCTTCCAGTCTGAAAGTGAAACGATAATTTATAATTGAAATCTATTGATACACTATACATTATTACAAATTGAAAATCTATTAATACACTATACATTATTACATTACACATGGACATAATTATATGATACAAAAAGTAAGGGACTAGCTAGAAGTTCATTAAATCAAGATTCGACCAACCCTTGTTTCTAGAACGGGCCTTATCTGAGTTCAAATGTTCCAACATTTGTATAAAAGCTGAAGATTCTTTTTCAAAAACACCGATTGCACTGATTGAGAGGTTAATTATGAACTTTACCGGCTGGAATTTTTTCTTTTGTTCTATGATCATCTCTTTATATTTTGAGTATTTGCGCTGTATATTATTCCTTAGGTTAGTCTCATATCCAACGGTTAATTCGAGTACATACAGACAATTGTCTTTGGTCAAAATTAGTAGATCAGGACGATAGTCATCACTAGTAATAATAGAGGGATTGGACAATGATGGTAAGTCAGCATAAATGGTCTGAATATGTTCTGATGGGAGGTTATTAGCAATAAAATTTAGGATTGAGTCTTGTCTCCAAGTAAATCGATCAAGATAGGAACCACAGCCAGCAACAACGTGTAACAGAGATTCAGGTTTAAGGCAAAACGAACACTCACAGGTCGAGGAGAGTCAATAGTGATAATAATAATAATAAATTCCTCGCCATTTTTTCTAGTACGAAGAAATTTTTTGCCATTCAAAAATTTACAATGAGAGAAAAAAAATATAATGTAACACAAATTATGGCAAAAAGCCAACTAAAATAGTCTCAGAAAGAGACTGGCCTGGTTAGTTGGCTTTCTATGTTTGTTATTCAAGAATCAAACGACTAGAAAGAGTAGATACAATAGGATGGAAATGAACTTTCTGAAATATGCTACAAATCTTAGATTAAATTGCTACTCCTATAAGTATGATGGAAATGTTGCAAACAATAAATTAATTGCTTGTATACATGTCGAAGGTATTATGAATCAACTATTTTTTAAATCCTGTTTTCATCAATCGAGTTCCAAATGCTTGCCCCGACATATCTAATACTAGAAAATACATGCATGCAGAAACCCTCGCCTTGCTGACAAAACCATTGTAGCTATTTTCCGAACATGAAGTATTTAAAGTAGTTGTCATGGCAACACGATAATTTCATTAAGAATATTTTTACAATTGAAATATTTCCCCTAAAAATATCACTTTTAATTACAAAATTATCAATTTCCCAAACATATATATGTTAGGTATGTTATTATACGTAATAAAGCTTAAATTTAATGTAAAATTCAATCACAAACGCTTCGCAAAACGTTTTTATGACTAAACTTTTATTAGCATAAAAGACTGAAGATTCGTCGTGCACGTGTCTGAAACGAGAAAAGGTGTCCAAAATACCAAAGTTTTTTGCGTGAAAAGCCAAAAGTTCGTGCTTAAATGTATTCAGTGAACCAGACCTAACAGAAATAAAATGGGAAGAATACAAATTACTACCGTCTAAAGTTGATCAGTTTCGGCTGACATTGTACTTGTTATATTATTTATACAAAAAAATTGATGATAAGATTTTCTTCATCGTATTATTTCTCGTTTAGAATTCTATAAAACCACAAGCAACTTGTCAAAATGAAACTGCGATGATTTTTAATATTCATGACATGAAGCCATCATGGACGTCTTCCTAGTGATGCTCCACAAGAGGTAATCGACTTTTTTTCCAATAGCGAAATGTTGAAATCGGAACATGCTGGTCATATTCAGCAAATTTTCTCCCAGTACCGCAGGTTCGCATTTTCAGCGGACTTGCACAGAACTGCCCACTTTCTGTAAGATGTCCGCTAACAATACGAGCCCGCACGAGTGGGAGAAATTTTGCTAAATTTGACCAACGTGGAATGCCTCATTACTCGCTGGGGCACTCTGTGCCCCCCAGACGAGTATAGGTTTCGGCTCGCATTTTTCCAACATGAGCTCCACCTTTGAATTTACTATATGAGTAAATTCTTTTAAACACGTCCGAATTTATCATCATGATAAATTCGCGGCACATTTTTAATTTTTCAATAGAGTTAATCATGAAACCACAAGCATTACACAAGGTTTCTTGTTATAAATCTAATGGCACTAAAAGAGAGGCTGGTCGGGCGGTTAGTTTTTCAAGTTTTCTAAAAGAATAGTTTTTAAAAAAGTTTTAAAAGAGTTTTGAAAAGCAAGAAAAGTTTAAAAAGTTATATTT
Organism: Paramuricea clavata; assembly: GCA_902702795.2. Lineage (NCBI taxonomy): Eukaryota > Metazoa > Cnidaria > Anthozoa > Malacalcyonacea > Plexauridae > Paramuricea > Paramuricea clavata. The sequence continues at coordinate 8,030 of CACRXK020012029.1, forward strand.
CTAAAAAAGTTAAAAAATTTTAAAAAGTTAAAAAAGTTAGGGTTAGGGGTTAGTGGTTAGGGTTGGGGTTAGGGTTAGTGTTAGATGCCGCGAATTTATTATTATATTCTAGCGATTTATGCCCTTTGAAAATGAAGCGAAATTGTATTGTTGAAAAATCGCTCGCAGTACGTATTGTTGATCACAAGTCACTCGCACTACGTTTGTCCACAGGTTTGTCCTTGTATTTGTAATGCCTATTAATGGCGCAATAACGATAAAATACCACCGTTCGATTCAGCGTAAGAAATTGTACTTACGGATGTCAAATGTGTTACTATTAAAGCACCAGTATTCTAGCGATTTAGGGAGCGGTCATAAAGTAAGTGCTACCCCGGGGCGGAGGATATTTTTAATTTTGTGAAAAAAATTTCATACCCCACAAAATGTCCAAAATTGTCGGATAATATTTGGTACCCCATCAAGATCGGTCTCAATGTTTCATACCCCATCATAAAACGATAAGCTTACCGGGGTTTATTCATGTTGATATGACCTGGGGTGTGCTGATAGGGCTCATAAATTCTGTTGACTAATTGTCGTTATCCTATAAGTTTTATTTTTTGTAAGTTTTATCTTTCTTTAACTTAAAAATAACAAAAAATTCAAATCCAAAGTGCTGTTTTTTGGCCCCATTGAATACGACCGCCTGTCAAAAAATGGCGAATATTGCTTATATTTTACCTATTTTGGTTATTTTATGTAAAGAGATAAAAAAAAATTTTGGATGTGATATTTTTGGGTCTAATACATTCAAAAGACGTACTTTTATGTTATGGCATACCTCAGATGTCCATAAACACCACCATCTTTCTTTACAAGCTGGCATTTCTGTACCATATGAAAAGACATACAACTGAAACTGATCTGTCTCCCCATATAAAGAATCCAAATCATTTTTAACATCACTGATTGAGTGATTTCACCATCATCACTGTGACACTGTCATTGTTGTCATATTGTTCCATAAATCGCATAATATTTGCAACTGCGCATTCTGCTGAAACTCTAGCTCTTTTTGGTGGCATAACTTATTTAGTATAAACCGAAGAAACAATGAAGTCGATCAAGAAAAGTTTGTAGAAAAAATATGAAATGGCGACCATGTTTTTTATACCAGGCCAATATACTATGTGTTACATGAAGTGTAACGCAGGTGGGCTACGAGCCTGCAGTATAGTTTTGAAAACACAATATTTATACTAAATTGGTTTCATATTCTACAATATATTATGGTTCCTAAATGTTTGGTGTTTGCTCAACCTTGAAGGTAGAAAGAAATATGTGTATTTGTATATATAAAAATATTATAAATAAGTATTTTATATTATATAAGTATTTTATAATATACTATATTATATATTATACTATATTTTACTATTTTATATAATATATTATGGATATTTTACTTTGCAAATCATGTGTAATAATCCATCTTTATATGTTCTCTAATTATATTATGTTATTTATGTCTTTGGAAGTGATTCAGCCAAAAAATACTGTCCAACCCACATTTTCCCATTTTTGGCCCCGACACCTTGTTTGACAAATGTCGTCAAACGTCCGGATAACTTTGAATTTTTAGAAAAGCAAATCGGTTCATTTGTTCAGGAATGACGGATAAATATTTATTTGGGTGCGCTCATTGTGCGCACCCCCGGTACAAATAGAGTTAAAAATTATTACACTGTGTATTAAATATACAGTACAATAGTCTCTTACAGCCATTCCTTGAATAATATTTGTCATCATGTACTCCTCCACACAAGCTCATGAAGAGGAATAAAATCACAACACAAAAAGCAGCTGCAAGGGAGACTACTTGAGCAACGGTCAAATCTTTTATGAGACAATGATGGCAGTGATGTATGAAAAATTATTTGGACCATGAACAGAGCCGTAATATTAAACTGTATTAACGCAATTTTTGTATTGAAACAAACAAATTTTGTTTCATACCACCTCTTTAAAGTGATAAATTTATTTCATACCCCATCCAGATCCCTGAAAAAAATTTCATACCCCATCCCAATATCCTCCACCCCGGGGTAGCACTTACTTTATGACCGCTCCCTTAAATCCATGAAGTAATGACGGCACAAGAGAAAATTTAGCACGGAGAAAATTTACCACATTTGGCTATGCAAATTTACTATGTTATTTCGTCTTAAGGTCCATACAGACCGGACGCGATTCAGTCTGTGTGGGCCTTAAGGCTTAGGTATAGCATTTTAATTCTAGAATTTTCTTGTTTAAACTTTCATACTGTTGTTTATGTTGCCACGCGACAAAAAATAGCAAGACATTTTTAAAAACAGTTCAGTTAAAACATATTTTAATTTGCTTATTTTGCACTTCAAAAATAAAAACAACCTTACCTTACGTCGGCACGAATGCCATCGAATCGCGTCGTATATAATGTCAACAGAATTTATCAAGTTGGCGCAAATTTAAACCGGATGTAAATTATTAAACGAATTAAAAGTAGAGCTTTATACATGTTAAATATTAAAATCTTTTCTTTTTGTTAACAAAATAAGTTAATTTCACGTAGTATCGATTTCTTGTTGCATCTCAAATTTTGGATTTCCAATTGCATGCAGTCACTAATTAAAATAAGATTTTTCGCGAACCAGCCATTTAAAATTAAATTTAAAACTAAGCCGCCATTGGAAAGCTGAATGGCCAAGCTTTAGTGCGGTTTTCTTCTTCTGACGCATGTGAACGAGTGGATGAATTATGAATGTTAGAATGAGTGTATAAACAGAAACATATTTTTTCTGTGTTAGTGTTGTGTACTCAGGTGAATATGATGTTTGTGCATGATGTTACTCTGAGTGTATATCCACACCGCGGGCGAGCTTGAAAAATATGCCCGGTCACTGTGCATGGAATCGAACCTACGACCTTTAGAATACTAGCCCAATGCTCTGCCAACTGAGCTACGCGGTCAGGTCGGTTCGAGTAAGTGATATTCGGATCAGAATCTAGTTCCTTCGATACCAATGTTACTAGATTACATTGGTATCGAAAGAACTATATTCTGTTCCTAAATATCACTTACTCGAACCGACCTGACCGCGTAGCTCAGTTGGCAGAGCATTGGGCTAGTATTCCAAAGGTCGTAGGTTCGATTCCCACCGTGGCCGGGCATATTTTAAAAGCTCGCCCGATGTGGATATACACTCAGAGTAACATCACAAACATCAGAAACATATTATTCTCTTCGAAAGTTAAATTTTAATCGAGGATTCCGTTTTCTATACACCCTGGCTTAGTAAAGAAAAATAATTGGACATTATTGTCGGCGATGCAGCCAATTATCATGTTATCAAATTATAAAATATTAGCCATGCATATTTTTTCCTTATTTTATTCACTAAACGGCGGATAAAACCTTTTGAACTGTTTGCCTTTATACGATCTTAGTCTAAGCTCGAAGGTTAAGTTCTGAAATATCATCTACTCGAATTGACTTGACCTGATAGCTCAGTTGGTAGAGCGTTGGACTATAGCAAGCCAAAGGAAAACGTCGCGGGTTTTGATTCCCATCGCTGTCAAGCAATTTTTCAGCTTGTCCATGCAGTGTGCAGAAAATTAAACACCTGAGTTCAACACACAAGCACCAGTCAATCAATGTATTGTGGTAAAACATTTCCAAATCTACACATGTACATGCATGTGCATGTATACAGCTATTTCAATTAAGGTTGTCCGCGAGGAAAGCGGAAAAGTCGAATACGAACGCGAAAGGCTGCTGGGAATCGCTAACAAGTTAATGAATTTTCAAAGCGATCGATTCCCAGCAGCCTTTCGCTCTCGTACAAGGCATTTTTAAGAAATTACAACTACTGGGGCTTAGTCTCAATGAGGGCCTTTTCCCTAACACAGTTTACTACGGGTACATAAAAATCACTCTGTGCTCTGGGGCAGCGCTAGCGCTATTTGAATATTGAATAGTGAATAGAGGGGGGGGAGGGGGTGAAAGTGAAATATTGCTTACTAATTTCAAACGTTAATTAGTATTTCTTTTCATCCAACTGGTATTAGATACAGTAATTTGCCGACTACCGACCTGACGATTGGGGGTATTCCACACCCACAACCCACTTTTACCACCGCCCCTGCCTGTGCTGACTTTTATAAGAGGGAATTAATGTCGAGAATGTGAGAGGATATGAGAAAGCAGGCAGATGCAGCATTTTCAACAAGGTTAACCTTTTGCTAATGATCAAAAGGGCCCAGTTCATCTGAAAATCATGCTTCACTACTGGGGCAAGCAAATGGCCTACTGGGGTAAATGCCCAAGTAGTTATATAGTTAAAAAACGCCCTGCGCTCGTATTCGACTTTTCCGCTTCGCTCGTGGACAACCTTAATTGAAATAGCTGTATATTATAGAAGTATTATAGGGAATGAATTAGATTTTGCTTTGGCGGCTAAAAAGTGTAATTAATTTAATTTCAAATGTTGAAAATAAACAAAAGTAGAAAGTGAACAGGTGGTTAATAGCGAGACCTAGCTGTGGTGGTGAACTTTAAAGAGTTTCACAATCGACCTTCGACTAACATTGAAAAGTACACGAACGTGCAGAACCGATCGAAGGGGGGGGGGGATGTAGCCGTCAAACGGACGTAATTTATTATGGATTATATTACAAATGCGCAAAATGTGAGAGAAACGCGTCGCTCTGTATCCACAGGTCTACTGCCTTTAATTTTTCACCTGCTGAACTAAAATATATCCGAATCCAGCAGTCAGTCTATGGCCATTATTGTGACTACACTGCAATATTGCCACATGCAAAAGCAGTGTAAGTATGAATCGGCCTGTGGGCAACGGTCGTCGTTATTCGCGTCTAATATCCAATACATACTTGAAATTGATGATATGCAATGCTGAAACCTTTTCATGCTATTTGTCCAGCGGTTGATTTTCCATATTATCCGTCTGCGATCAAACTGTACAGCGAACTTTAACTAGGAATCCTGGTTAAATTTTCCTGGATTGTGGCAAGCTAACCAGGGTTGTGTTAAACTAACCGTTAAACTAACTAGAAAATTTAACCACGCAGGGACATTAAGTTACCCCAAACAAGGTTAATGTTTGAGTTGAATGACTTTGTAGATGGATATTATCGAGTGGGCAAATCATTAAAATAAAAATAAAAAAACATCTGTCATGGCTAGCTTTGCCATTGATCTGCATGCAGTTTTGATGAAAAGTCTTGACCAAATTAGGGGGGGGGGGGGGGTATGTGCCTCGACACAATGCAAGCAAGTTATATGTTTAGGTAGCTTTACGCGTTATCACTAATATTTACTATTTCTAAATCTACTTTATATATACACTGTATTCACTTACTGAACTAAAATATATCCAAATGCCGCAGTCAGTTTATGGCCATTATCATTACTACTACACTGCGCAATATTACCACATGTAATGTGAGATGTTATTTGACAAGCAGTGTAAGTAATACCAAATCCAATACATGAATCTGCTTGTGTGCAACGGTTGTCGTTATTCGCGTAATATCCAATACGTACTTTAAGATGTTGATTATATGCAATGCTGAAACCTTCTTCATTGCAATTTGGTTGTAAAGACGAGCCCGCGATTACAGATTTCCATGCAGGTCGTCCTGCGGATGTGTTTCGGTATTTTTCGTCTGCAATCAAACTGTACAGCGAACTTGCTTCGTAATCTAACACCATCCATTTTCTGTCGCCATTAACGGTCATACCAAGACATATTTTTTTAAAAGGAATGTTCCAATAAGATGCCAGTTTGCTTTCTTTCTCTGTTAGTCCTTCAAGTCCATCTTCAACTGCATAACTTTCATTGTTCGTCCACAATGGGGAATCATACGTAAATGTACTCTGTGTAATCAAGAAATAGAGAACAAGTAACGTTTACCAGAGCGAAAACGGAATGGGAAAACATGAGGTTCGACTATCAAGTAGTTTCTGATTTTAATTATCTAAATATAAGCCATTTTGTAGAGAGCTGTAAAATAATGTTCAGTCCGTTAGGACTTTTCAAAAATCTACAGCGAAAGCTTTTAAAACAATTATATTCCTAAACTCTTAAATATTAATTAACTGGAGTGCACACGGAGTATTTATCATGTAGTTTTACTCTGCCTGGCAAAGAAAGGCAAACTTTTGCTAATTTTTCATACAATTTTCATCCAAATTTAACCTAAATTTAATCAAGTCCTATATTAATTAAGCAAAACGCGAAGGAAATCAACGCGTGCAGGTGTCCTCCCGCAGGAAGACTGCACGGCAAAGGATGGTTTATACTGCATAAGGTTATTACAGTTTATACTGCATGGCATTTGGGAAAAAGATGTGGAACTGATGAGCGAACAGTATGAATTTAGTTAAGGTTATATGCCTCGTGACAGTAAACGAACAAGAAACGAACATGGACATCTAAGGAAAGCATTTAAGAAATTTCCAGTTAATAGCACAAAATTAGTTTACTGCCATTGTCATTGATCTTTTTCAATATATGGTGTTACATTTTCAATATATTGGATTACCTGTCATCATCAAGTAATAACACCAAAATTGTTGTAGAAACAGCTAGGGTTCGGTAGCAGTCTTTGAAAGGCTTTACATTTTTTGTAGATCTTTTTTAAATTGTATGAAAAAGTGCTTACAATAGAAAGATGCACAAATTTATCATCGGAAACCAGTCCAAGATTTTCTGACGTTGTACTGTTGTTGAGTTGACATAAACCTTGATCCACTCCGCTAGCTTTGTAATTCACTGAAAAGCACGCGTCGAGCCTTGTACAATGCATGGAACACTCTAATTCACTTTCTGCATGTTTCGTTGTGATCACACTATCTGGTAAATATTGTCCAGTTTCTCTTTTAAATATGGCATGTTTCATAGTAACACCGTACCCGATGAAGGCAAAAAGCTGAACGTACGCTAGCATCGTTTTAAATAGAAACATGTTAATTTTGTCCAAATCAATTGCAAAATTCAGTTCAGTAGCTGGTGTGCAATGATAATGCTTTATTGAAACAACTGTTGATATACACTAGTTGACGGCTCGTACATAAGCAGTCAATTTGTTTGTTAAAATGAGCAGCTGCTTATTGCAAATTGCATCTTGATAATATATATATACATAACATACATATAGCATTTGTAAATTCGAAACGTGGATTGGCCAAAATCCGTGCTGACATAACTCAATGTCAAGCCGAAGAATTTCTTTCTTTCTATTTCTTTGTGCTATATTGTATGTAATATTTCAAATCTGACTGTGGGGACTGGACTAGATTTCAAGTCCGCACAATTTGGAGGATTTGAAATGACATACGAATAAATCACATTCTCGTACCCAGAGCCCTTCTTTCGTTTTAACTTAGTTTTTTAACTTCCTTTATACAGTTCTTATTGTACTACACTTTGATGTCTTGTTAAAATGATGAATGTTTTATTGCACCAATATATACCCAAATGCTGGGATGTCTACAATACGATCTGCTCCGCATGGGCCCAC
>CACRXK020012030.1:0-15595 GCA_902702795.2 Paramuricea clavata
AAATTTAAGCACAAAAATGTAGACGTGTGTTCATGTCATAGGCATAACGCTAACCCATTTTGCAGTAATAGCGCATCAAGCCCAATCATGTTTTGGGTTAAAAATCTCAGTTAATTTCTGTTCAGTATTAAAGACACTAGAAATCCCCCATTAAAGGGAAATGACAATATATTTTTTCTTTTCTCATTTGAAAAAACTTTTAAGACTATATATAATACTCTTTTTCCCTTTTTTTTCCATATCTTGCTTACTTCTACAAACATTTTTATCGAAAGGAATGAAATGTCCGCCATCTTCAATTTTTGTAGATATGCATGTCACGTCACAACAGGGGTCACGCGATATTTTTATCTAGACAACCACTAATCATTTTGCACTCAAAACTATACTCCGTCTGCCCTTCGCAATATCAAGATCACTCAAAACCTTTAAAACATCTACCAATCAATATTTGGTTAGCAACGAATACTTTGATGTAGTTGATCCCTGTTGTGACAGGAAGAGATTATTTCGTTGGTCTCAGAGTGACAAAACGTAACAAAGCAACGGTTTTACTAACACTAACCCTAACCCTATTCCAAACACCAACTCTAACCCTTGAGTACAAACTTGGAGTAGGGTTAGGTCAAGTTCCCTGACCTAACCCTAACCTAACCCTACTCCAAGTTTGTTTCTAAACCAATCTTGAAGAAAAAATTTTGACGAAATGTCATTCTGAGGTCAGCGAAATAACTTCTTCCGCTGTGATGTAACCAAAACTATCGTTAATGAGACCAAAAATTTATCCAAAATGGCGGACATCTCATTACTTCAAGCGAAAATATTTCAAGAACTAAGCAAGATATGAACAATCGGTAAGAGAAGTTAATATATAGTTACAAAAGTTATTTCAAATGAGAAAATAAAAATTTTATATTGTCATTTTCCTTCAAGGTCCCTCCTCCTCTGGAATTTGTTTTAACAGGTTGACAGATTGATACATCGTTCGAAGCCTAATTGGTGTGGAAGGCTTGAATGATGCGGGAAGTTCCTACCTGCACCCTCCATTTCAAGACCAAGTGCGTCCGGGAACGAATCCAGTAACTCTTGTCGTCTTTCACGATTATTGACTAAATCCGAGCCACTTAACATCACAGCGTCATGGTGAACTTTAACATCTAAACTTTTCGGGTCTTTTAATGGTGGTTTCCAACCATCAGCTGCATTGAGGATAAAACGAGCCATATTTTTACTAACGTTCGGTTTAGTCCCGCGATACTCAACTGTACCATCTGCCTTGAATTTCTTATGATCATAAGTCGCCAGTTTGGCAGAAATCACGACATCGCCAAGTTTTGCCTTCGCCCGTTCCATGCTTGCACAGATCCCGACAAAGAGGACTACTTTTGGATTTAAAATTTCAGCGGCATTTCTCACTGCTATCACAGCGTCAGTCGGTCCCTGCCAATACTTCATCAATGCAACTCTCACATTCGGGTTATTCTGATCACCAAATCGACCAAAATCTACCATTCCCAGTTTCGTAGAATAACCTCGTTGAACATGTTTCATATACGAATAGCAAGCATTGAATTCATGATCATTTGTTGTTATTAGCAGAATATCTGTTGGTAGTTGTGACTGAATCTCATTGCTTGAACAGTCATATGGTTCACTATCAAAATCTCTCGCTGTCGGGAGTGTGATATTGAGTTCTGGTGGTGGTGCTATAAGATCATTGCCTTCACAAAACATGATGATACAAATTACAAAGGCAACTCGTTGCACAAAGTTTTAATACAATTAACAACGACGATTCATCGTTGTATTCTCGGAGTGCATGTGACGTCACGTGGGGGGTCAAGAAATATATTTAAAGACACACACGTAAAAATCTCACATCTTGTAACAAGTCTGCCAACAAGCCGTCAACAAGTTTGGAACAACAAGTTTGGAACAACTTGTTGACAACTTGTAACAACCGTGTCGAAATTATCAGACTTGTTGCAAGGTTGTTCTGACAAGTCCGTTACATGCTTGATATAACAAGATTGTTACAACCTTGTGTTGACAACCTTGTAACCATAGAGATTATAAATAACAATATGTGTTATTTATAATCTCTATGCTTGTAACATCCTTGTTATATCATGGCTGTAACAAACTTGTTAGCACAGTCTTGTAACAAGGCTGATAATGCCATCAAGCTTGTTACAAGTTGTTAACAGCTTGTTCCAAACTTGTTACAACAAACTGGGAACAAGCAGTGCGAACACAACTTGTTGACAGCTTGTGAACAGACTTGTGACAACTTGTTTGCAGGTTTGTTACAAGCTGTGCGTTTTTACGCGTGTATATACAGAATTATTGTTATAAAGAAATCATCGTTTATCATGTTAACTATTATTAAACCTTTCCAAAAAACCTTTGCATTCTCGTACACAGAGTCCTTGTTTTGAATCCGGTTTTTTCTATTTCGAGTCCGGGTTTTCAAAAGTCAAGTCCGGCTTTTTTAAACACGAGTCCGGATTTTTTTCGAGTTGTGGTCGGCGTTTCTTTCGAGTCCGGATTTTCTTAGAGTCCGAGTTTCGAAGTATGCCCTGTGTCAGGGATAAAGGACGGCTTTTATATTGTTTTATATTGACTTTTTGGCACACCTATTCTTGCAGGTTTTGACCGAGTTATGTATGGTCGACAATGCGAACAATCTCGATTTTCGGATGTCGGATGTCTCATGACTCGCGAACGTCTCAATTCGGTACTCTCCAAATCGGTCCTACTAAATACTGCCCAGAGCGCCCGGGAGTGCGTGACGGAACGCACGGGGATATACAAGATAGTATAATACTATTTTTCATTAATATAATGCCTCATAGAGACTCAAAAAGGATCGTGCACTGATTTATGCTATCTTGTATATCCCCGGGCGTTCTCACGCGCTTCCGGGCGTCCCCGGGCAGTATTTAGTAGGACCCGATGACGATGTGGCATGCTTTATATTGGAGAAACTGGAAGACATTTGATTAATGAACGTTTTTCCAATGTGTAATTCTATCTGTCTTTACCTATCTAAAGCAGACATTGATAGTACTTTTAATTCTTACCTTGTTCCCTAATTGTTTCATATATTTTGTCGCATTTGCTGTGTTTTCTGCGGTATAATTGAATTAATATATTCTGTAATGTGATTTACATTTTTTTGTTTATACTTTGTTTTAACTAAATCCATCTGATTGGTTTATTTTTTGTCACGTGATCGCTTTTATATTCTTAGGCCTGGTTCAAACGTCGAATTTTGCATGTGTCGAATACAATTCGCATTTCATTCGAGCGAATTCAATGCAATTCGACGTTTGATTCAAATGTCGCATTTTGCATGCATTTAATTCGAAATTGTAAGTGTTGTAGAGTGTAGACACGCCCCTTTGATAGTTTTAATTATTAATTATTTATTTTTAACCTAGCTGTGGTTTAACGTAAACAACAAGAGCGAAGTTTCGCTCAAAAATAAACACAGTATGTCAGTAGGGCCATTTATACGACTATACCAGCGAAATAAGCCGTCGCTCGTCTTATTTAAAGCACGAAAAAAATACTATGTAGTCCCGTATAAATGTTCTTTTTCGCGACTTTATTTTCGCTTGTATGTAAACTCACATCAGGCTATTGACTATTTTTCACACAAACACACCAAAAAAACCCCATGGAATTATTACCATTCTATGTCCTACACGCGAAATTTGATCCATTAACACTACATGCCGTCCTCCTTTTACCTCGTTCCAGACTTTTTCCGCGAGCCCCACCCTAGCAGAATTGAATTCGACACATGCAAAATGCGACGTCTGAAACAGGTCGCATTTAGCTCGCACTTAGCTCGCAGTTAGCTCGCATTATGCGACCGGTCGGGTCGAATTTAAAGTTAAGGTCGACCGTAATTAAAAACGTCGCATTTAATCGTTTCAGACGTCGAATTTTGCATGCACATAATTCAAGCAATTGAATTCGACACATGCGAAATGCGACGTTTGAAACAGGCCTTAGTATAAAAGCTCATGTAATTTTCCCGACCCCCGCTAATAACTCCAGACGAAGGACCTTCGCTGAAAACGTCGAAATTCTCCTTATATATTTTCAGGTAGTTGCATCCCTACCAACGAAAGCTTGTATCCTAAATTTGGCGCTGCCTACCCTGGCAAAGAAAGTTCAAGATTATATTTGAAAAATATGCTGTCAACGTCATCTGACGACATCGTCAGCTGACAACATTCGTCATTACACATTAACATTCGGCAAAACATGAAATCGTCCCGATTAATCGTTGTGTGTAAACGCATAGGCAGCCCAAAAATGCGTGGTATTTGTCTCTTTTATCTAGTCTCATAGCTTGGGAAGGTTTTGAAAGCACGCGCGAGCTTTCAAACTAGCTTTTATGAATTATATTCAATAAAAATACTGCAAAAAATACTGATGAAAACACACACGGTACTTACAAAGTGTACACAGAAATATATGGTCTTCTAAAATCGGTGTAATGAAAAACGAGACCTTAATAAATAACTCTATTCTTGTTCAGTACAAGCTTTTCCACTCCTGCGAATTTAAAATAGCTTCTAATCGTATGAATTAAAGAGCATAGCTGCATCAAAATTGTCAATTACAAATTAGTCACACCCTTTGTTCAGCACATAACTCATATGTTGGACAAAACCAAATTAAAGTTAAAATGTACACACCCATGAGTTCAGCATAGTAATAAGGCATTCAAAATAAAAAAAAGGCTTGTTTTCAAAAAATATACTTTTTTCGGGACACCCTGTAACTACAGGGTGCATAAAAAAAACCAGAACAGATTTGAAATTGCTCTCAATTTCGTAAAGCAGCTATTGGTATCCGATTTTTTGATATATATAGTTTCTTTGGGTATACTTATAATGTAGAATAATAAAAAAAAACTTCTCGAACTCAAATTTTGGGGGGGGGGGGGGGTGTCTTTTCCAACAAACTAAAAATGGCTTGCGCACGAAATTTAAAAGCTTTAATCATATTTTGAGTTGATAGATGGAAACTTTGTTGGGTTTTTAATTACTGTACAAAATTTCAGACAATTTGCTTCAGCTTAAGTCCTTTAACTATTCACTTTTCTCTAAAAAAAATAGTTTCGCATCCTCAATTAATACCTTCACCTAATTTGCATATTGCTGACATATGCAAATTAGGCAAAGGCATTAATTAGCATGCAAATAGCGGATTTTTTAAGAAAAAATGCAAGTTTGTGTGAATAGTTAAAGGGCTTAAACAAAATACAGTAATTAACAACCCACCAAATTTTCCATCTATTAACTTAAAATATGATTAAAGCTTTTAAATTTCGTGCGCAAGCCATTTTTAATTTGTTGGAGAAGACACACCCTCGTCGTTCAAAAAATTTGAGTTCGAGAAATTTTTTTCATTATTCTACATCATAAGTACCCAAGGAAGCTATACATCAAAAACTGGATACTAATAGCTGTTTTGCAAAATTGAGAGCAAATTCATATCTGTTCAGTTTTTTTTGTACACCCTGTATATGGTATTCTAAAATCGGAAACGTAAATTGCAAACTAATGTATAGTTAAAGTCTAACCGTAACCACACAATTACCTGAACTTGAAGCTTCACTTGAGGTTTCATTTGGCCTTCCAAGGTTCGAGCTGCCTTCTACCATAGCTGCATCAGGCACTTGGAAAACGGATGAAATATAAATTATACATAGGTGATATAAGGCTGCGCTAATTAAGATATGGACCTTGATTTCGTGTTGAGTTTGACGTCTGCGTTGCCAACCTCGCAAGCCAGGGTCTTTCTGGCTTGGGAGGTTGCTGCGTTGCATAATCGCGGAAATCACATGATAGTTAGTCATTATATAAGATTCAAACAAACCAATCCGTACTTGTGTTAGTTGGTTCATCGTCATCTTTGTTTTTCAAAGCAATCATAACAACAGATTTAACACGCTTTACCATTCTTTGAACGAAGTTGGCTTTTTGTTCTAAAAGGTGAAATAACAAAAAAATGAAGATTTTGATAATTCCCTACAACCAAGCAAAGTTATGGTACTAATAATTATAACAGCAATAACAGTAAAGATGAGGATAGGGAGGGATAAGGATGACAGAGTGCGATAATTCACGTACTTACGTACCGAAAGTACGTCAATATTACGGTCTGGTACTTCTTTGTTTTCAACCATGCAAGTACCACGTAGGTACACGGAACTCTTGCTATCTGCGTACTAACATTTTGCTGGTACCACATGACTTTTCCAAACCCAAAGTTTTCAAAACCACAATTTAAGTTTGTATGACAAACTCTGACATGTCTTGGCATGAAACATAATGGACGAAGAAATGTTGGCGTCAACTGTAGGTTTGTGTCACTATGAATAAGCTTAGCGAATGCGTAAAATATTGCTTTCAACACGAGAATGCCCTTTTAGAGAGCCTAGATTACAACATTATATTTTCTGTAGGTGCATGCTCTTGGAACTCCTCTTGAAGTTTGCCAAGACGAAAAAATTTCTTTTCTGCAAGCATGTGATTCAGCGTTTCCATTTGGAAGGAAATTTCCGTCCAGAAGGAAATTTGGGCCTTTGGAAGGAAATTTGGAAGGAAATAGCATTTGGAAGGAAATTGGGAGGAAATATTGTTATAAGGAGGGAAATGAGAAGGAAATCTATTTTATCTCATAATTTCTAAGAATAAGGCAATTTTCATACAATTTTATGCAAAAAAAGACTCTGAAAATGCCATTTCCAACGATCTAGAGACTCCATATTTTTAAAATTTTTCGCTCGGCGCCAACCATGGTGGCGCCTCGTGGGCCCCCCAAAGCGACATCTCACAGATGGTTTTTTTTTCCAAAGTTGGCAACAGAACCCCAGAATCGCTATATTGAAATAACAACCAAACCTCGTACCCAGGGTATTATTTTTCAGACTCTACTTGGGGGGGGGGGGCTGCTTAGCGTGGCAGAGATGCAAGAAACAGTTATGGAATCTCTTTTCGCACCCACAGCAAGTAGCCCCAATTATTATGCTTTTTGTCCCCCGCGGGGGTGAATATGAGCTGATTTTAACCGGCAAAATACAAAGTTATCTGCTATAAATTAATATAATGTGTTTCAATACTAGAGTTTAGATGTTAATTACCAGGTAAATCTGTCAATTTTGATAAAAATTTTGAAGGAAAAATGGAAGGATATTTAGAGATTTTTGGAAGGAAATTTTGTGGAAAAAAAGGAAATTTCGGGTTATGGAGAAGGAAATTATTTTTTTGGGAGTGGAAACACTGATGTGGTTATGAAACTATGTTGTTATAGATAGTCGAAACTTAATTAATTCTCGATTTTCTAAAGTAGAAGGGAGGGGGCTCAGCCCCCCCCCCCAGAGCTTCAAGAAGAGGGGCTCAGCCCCCAAGCGACCCCCCACTTCTACAGCACTGCCGAGTATATTGATATATAAACTGGGATGTCACAATGATAGCTTGACAATCATCTTTATCACCCATATAATCAAGATATGCATAACGTTTTGGACGCCATATCCTCATGTTGTCACTTCTCAATCCATACACATCAAGTATAATTCTTGCCAATGTCAACTGTTGAGTAAGGGACCGGTCATTATTTATGGCAGGGGTGGGGGCCGAAGAGAAAGTATAATGAAGCCGGAAAAAAACATTACCCCACCTTGTTCGAAACAAAATTTCTAGCTACCCCACCGGTGGAATGCCAGAAAATTTTTTTACCCCACCCAAACCTATTTTGTTGCAATGTCAAAGGTTCAGACATAAAATATGTAATGAAACAGTTTAGTATTTTGTATGCGTATTACTCATCAAGGTACAAAATTGCCCTTGATGAGTAAGATCATCTGCTGTTAGAGAGTAAATAATAATTATTATAGGGTGCTTTGACCACAGTGGACATTATAATTAAAAGGGAATAGGATTGATTGGTAATACTTGTTTACCAATATCCCTTGCCCCTTATTTCTTGTGGAGTAATTAAAGCACACTAACAGTCATGCCTTTATATTATGGGTTACCCCTACAATAGCAAGGTACTATATAAAGAATTATAGTTATCTGAAGGCTTAAAATTTGTCTACTTGTAAAATTGAAATATGAATGGGTTTTTATAGTTTGTATTCAACGCTATATTCCCTTTTCACGAGATAGTGCAAATGCTAGTCCCATAAACATATATTAACCATATGCTTCAATATTTTAGAACACTAACCGTATTTCACCACCCTATCTCTTTCCCACTTTAAAGTTTCACTGTATATAATTTGGTTTCTTTCACATTCTTGCATTTCTTTATTAATTAAAATGCAATTTTATTTTGAAACAGTTTCACAAAATATGTGCTCACCCATGATTGCAACTATCTAAATTCTAAAATTTCCTCTGAAATTCCTTTAATATTTCCTTACTATAGACAATCACATGTATTATCACGGAATTTTAAAGGAATTCCTTAAGAATTCCCAAGGAATTCTTGAAGTTTATGAAATCAATTTAATATTTTAATTCGTAAACAATACAACGATACTAAAGTATTTGTCCCATGTGAGAATATCTGAATTTAGAAAGTTACTGTAAATTAATGAGAAAAAGTTGCTGTTATACAGTGTGAAGATAAAGATATTCATCCGAATTCCAAGTATGATTATATAAACAATTAAATTAATCTGTAAAACGGGTAAATAGATTTCTCTTATTTTATCCATGTATACATGATCTGCTAGTAAAGAAAAACAGCTAGTTGCCAAAGGCTAGAGTTGAACATATTGTGAACTAGCCATTGGAATGATTCTCCAGATTCACAAGGGGCATGGGGCATATTTCATGATTTGCTACCTGAATTGTCCACATGGTTTTTACAAGCACATACTGGATATAAATATTAGTTATGCAGTATCAAGTGTAGATGCCCAAAAATTAAATCCTGAAAATTTAATAGACTGTACATATACTTTTTGAGATATGTAATAAGAGGATGTTTATATGGGGGTGAGGCTGGATGCCCGGGGTTAGGGGCTACAGACTTAAGGTCACTTTTCCTGAAGCAAGATCTCAGGCTAAAGGGGCGGGATCTCGCTTAGCTATAGCTGGGCCCGCTCTTTACCCATATATACACAAGGTGAACTTTAGTAAGAAATAACAACAAAGGCAGGATCTTGCCAAAACTGGGCTAGCTTGGGTACCCTGGGGTTGGCTTGCAGTTGCACCATATAAACAGCCCCTATATATAGGCAGTATATATTTTGTCTGGTAATTGGAGTCTTTGAGATTTTGTGTGTAAATGAATATAAAAATGACCCTTTACGGGTGGGTTGAGGGGGGTGTTTCTGTCAACATTTTGGAAAGCAATAATATTTTATTAAAAAATTAGAATAATCACATATTAACTCTGATAGTAGTATATATTGTATTGTGTGTGATTAAAGTAAGGTTATTTTTTTTTTACCCCACCTCTGCATGCAAGGATTTTTTGGCCACCCCACCTAAAGCAACTATTTTTTTCAGTTACCCCACCATTTTCTCTTCGGCCCCCACCCCTGCCATAAATAATGACCGGTCCCTAATTGTTTTATTATACATTTAAAGACATCAGAAACGTATAAAACGATTAATGAAGTTTATTAATGTTTCAAAAGCAAATCTACTGTGAGCCATTTTGTTTATTTTATTTTCGCGCGCTTTTGGGCTTGAGTTGTTGGCCGCACCGGGGCTTGGGCACGACAGCGTCCAATATTTTTTTGGGATGTAAGTTCGATCCAAAAAAACTATTATTGGACGCTGAGTACGTCAGCAGCTGAAATTACGTAATAATAATAACTTACTGACCGAGAGTGAGGGCAGTACGGGAAAATAACCAACCGAGGTCTTGCTGTATTGACCCAGCGATAGCGAGGTCAATACAGCAAGACCGAGGTTGGATATTTTCCCGTACTGCCCGAACGGTTGAGGTCAGTAAGTTTTTTATTATATGGCATTGTACGTTTGTAAAAAATGGAAAAAAAAGTCACGCGAGGGCAAAGTACAAAGTCCGAAACATTTGCAAAAAAGAACAATTGTAAAAAATGTTCTCTTGGTTAGTAAAACTACTCCACAGCTCTTTTTATATACAATAGTAACACAGTTTGGATAGTATTTCAAGAAAAAAACGAGGTATTTCGTCATTTAATCAAAGACAAAGACAATTACAAATATGAAAACAATAAAATTAATAAACAGTATGGACAAGTACGTTTTTAGTTCGCTTCATCTCATAAATATGTCTCTTTTTATCGAGCAAAAACAGAAATTTTCAGGAAAAAAATATAAATCTGTGGCTGATTTAGTTGTAGTTTTTATTTAGGATGGTGTCAAATTCCTCGGCTATCTGCAAATAAAATTTGCAGCTCTTCACAAAGTCAAAACACAGCTATTCCTGACTGGTTTAATAGTTATAAACATTGTAAAATTTACCTTGTAATTTCGACTTTCGCTAACAAAAACATATTGAGAAAGTTCTTTAACCACAGAAGGTGCTCCTTTCTTTAGTTTAGGTTTATTTTTCTTCGTTTTGAATAGTTTGAAAGACTTTTAGACTCTTTTTGCCGTTTGAAACTCTGCTCTCGTCGCAGGGCAATAAAAATTGCGTATTGCCCGTGGGCAATACGGGAAAATCCTGCCTCGTCAGCAGCCAATCAAATTGCACGATTCATCAAAACAAATGCTTGCCATATAATAAGTAGCGGATATTGAGAATTAGTATAAACCTACTAGTAGGCTATCATGTATCGTGCGTTCTGATTGGCTACGCTACTAGTAGGCTATTAGTGATAGCCTATTAGTAGCAACAAGCGGCTAAGGGCGCGAGAGTCAATGGCCGTTGTTAAGTATTAAAAGCTGCATAAAAGGGAAAAAGCTTCTCAAAATGGCCTAATTTTGGTTCTGGATTACACACAAACAAAGACTCTTGGAAACTGCTGACACATGCGGTAAAATTTTAAAGTTTTCTCAACTTTGGTCGTTTTGAACATGAAAGTGACAAGCGATTTTTTAAAATATATGCACAATGTTTGTTAATATTCAGAGCAGAAGCGTTGAAATTCAACAATACTTTGTACCTATTTACCACTATTTTCTCAACCTTGAGCTCTTTAGTGTGTGCTTGTTTTAAGTACGAGTTCATGTATTTAGCTATCATTTTAAAGAGTTTTTTTCGTTTAGATGTTGACATTTTGGCCGAGTTTGTTTTTCGCCTTTTCGAACCTTTTTAAGTCGAGTCAGTTTTCAATTAAATTTTAATCTAATTATCTAAACTATTGTCTATGTATACTAGATTATGGAAATGGTTTGCCTCTTTATGTTCCAGATATTTTAAAGATTTCATGCAACGACATTCGGATAATCGGATTCTTTTGTGTGTGCATTTCTATTCGGCTTTTTAACGTAAAGTTTATTTACTAAGTTAGTAACAATTCGGGAAGCCATTTTGTGTTCAAAATTCTGGACTGTTTAAGCCTTGTTTCCTTCTTTTAATTAACCAAACTTTGTTTGAATAACGGTCTCCTACTATTACACTGTTTTACGACATGTTTTTTAAAGTTTTTTAAAACTGACAAGTTGTATTTTTCAAGTCATTCTTGGGAGTTCGCAACACTGAGTAGTTGTCAACAAAGGCAAAGCCGAGGCGAAATGTCGCCAAAAGAAGCCATTTAAAAGCTCATTTCGTTAAAAAGTTATTATTTTACATTTAAATCAAGTGAAAAATTCCGTTTTCTTTATGTGGTTTATACTAAAACAATTAGACAACTCAGCCTCGTTGTCTCTGAGCGAATAGTCAACTCGGCTTCGCTGTCTAATTGTTAATTATCCGGTGCTCTCTGACCAATCAGGAACGAGAATCATACTAAATGTATAATAAAGTTTGTTGTTATTCATATTTGGAGTTTTCT
This sequence comes from Paramuricea clavata, assembly GCA_902702795.2. Taxonomy (NCBI): domain Eukaryota; kingdom Metazoa; phylum Cnidaria; class Anthozoa; order Malacalcyonacea; family Plexauridae; genus Paramuricea; species Paramuricea clavata. The sequence goes on from CACRXK020012030.1 coordinate 11,972, forward strand.
CGTCCATTCTTTGCAATACTACTGTATATCAAACTTCTCATTTTCACATAATACTGAGTTTTTCATTTCCTTATTCATATTTCTTTAAAGATTTCTTGCTTCTTTATGCTAAAAGCCGAAGGCAATAGCCATAACTGTGAGTTGTGTTGTATTTTTTCAGTTTTTATTTTTTGAAACATTTTAAGAACATTTTACCCCAAGTTTTGATTGGCTGATCAAAGCAATGAAGCGAGCGAACAAAATTTCAGCGTCTTGTTGTCTAATATTTGTATATTGTTTGGCTTTCCAAAGTCATTGGATTTAAAAAGGTAACTATACTCAACAGGATTTTTGCATTTCTATCCCACCCTTTTTCATCCGAAATACCCATTGTTTTGTCTTCAAACCTCGATTTTATCCGCCGGATAGCGATTTAAACGGTCTCACGAGACTGTTTATAAACTTTATCCGTCGGATAGCCGAAATTTAACCGGTGGATAGCGCTAAACGGGCTTTGTGCAACGCAAATTATCAAACGTTTAAATTTTATCCGGCGGATAGCGAGTTAAACGGTGGTTGGCGACGTTGACGCCCTTTCGAACAACCGGCCCCAGGTGTAATTCCTGACCTTAATGGATCATCCACATCATTATCGAGCGATTCAGAATCACTTTCATAATCACCATGCCATGAACTCTCGACTCTTAAAACATCGTCTCGTCTGTATTCCGCACCTAAATAATAAATTCGTACCATAAAATTTGTTGTGGTCACCACAACACTTAACTATTAAAAATACAAACAACTGAAGTAAGAACATGGGAAAAGCCCAATATATCAAACCCATGGGAAATCATACTCATGGGAAAAGTCCAATATATCAAACTCGCAACAAATTATTTGCTTATGAATCAGTGATACAGTACAGTATATGTTATATTCATTTCAATGGTATATGTACTGTAGAATAATTAACAATTATTCACCGAAGTGGAAGTGAATAACATATATTCACTAAAACGCGAAGCGTTGAGATGAATATCCTTGCATTACTCACAGACACCGAGGTGAATAATTGTCTTAGCATATACCACATCAAAACAAAAATGACCAAAAAAACGACGAAAATTCGGAAAATAGTTTTAAAATAATCTGTATTTCAGCTCTCGTAATAGTCTGTATAAACCGGAAGGAAATGGAACGCCATTTTGTTTTTATCCGGAGGTGAATAGTGCAATGATATCCGGAGCTGAGCAACCAATCAAATTGCGTGAAAAGCATTATCCACCTCCCCAGTATATGCTAAAAAGCGATATCACCTTTGGCACGTGTGTACTAAATCCATTGAAACACAGTATTTATGTGAAATTGAAACTCAAATTTTATTAGAGATATGCAAGGCGAGGGAACTAGGTGACAATCTTGGTGACTTATAAAAGACCATATGGGAGGATTCGAGCGATTTCTCACTGTGTTTTCTCTATCATTGCCACCATTTCTGGGTAATATAAAATAATATAAAAGGCATATGTCTATGATTAATGACTTTACTATTGAATACACTACCTAGGTCGATTACTTTTGGTCTTTTTGTATAAGTTCTTACGCCTGGGCGACCTGGATTTGGTTTTGATGTTGGTGGTCTAGCATGCTCATCCTGTTGTCCACTAAGTTTTCTTTTCTTTTTCTTGTTTTTTGCTTCCAAGATCTTTCTCAATTCAGAATCTCGAGTGTGGATAAGACAATAACTAGAAAGTGAAAGCAGGTCAATAATTAGTTTGCTGACAAAGGCAGACAGGTGCATGATCCATGAAGTTAGAAATACAGTAGTTTGTGGATGGAGACGCTTTTAGGTCAAGAGACAACCTAATCGATTACAAAGTATGGTCTTCCGTCTAGGGTGAATCGCTTCCAACTCAACTGCCATGCACATCACAACCCAGAGATGGAAATCGGTCCAATATGTTACACTTAGCCTGAAGCAAGAATGAACTTATAGTGTTCGTTACTATCGTCATAATTCATTGCTAGAAGTCTGTGCAAACAAACAGGAAGTGGTTGAATGAAAAGAAATTAAAATCAACTACAGCTGATGCGAAGTTAATAGCAATCACGTATTTTTTTACCAGTAACTGGTCCCCAATCGCCGCTAATCTTGTTGTTGTCGTCGTCGTCGTCGTTGTCGTCGTCGTCGTCGTCGTCGTCGTCGTCGTTGTTGTCGTTGTCGTTGTTGTTAGGGGGCGACCCTAACAACAAAAAGCCGAAGCCTCCTTCATTTTGAGTCCGATTTTTTATTTTCGATTTACCCCCAACCTCAACCATGACAAAGACAGTCAAGGACCAGCAACTAACTACTGAATTTTGATTAAATTGTTAATAAAAATTAACCAAAATTTAATGGTTAATCGCCAGTTCTTTGTTATGGTTGGGCTTTTTCTGTTAATGGACGTGGTATTAGAAAGCTGACGAGTAATTCCATGCCATTTCAACACAAAAAAACCCCTGATTTGACACCCACCCTCTCCAAATTTCTTTATATTTCGCAGGCAGTTAACATTGTGTGGGAATAGTTTAAGTTCAAAATTTGAGCATCGTAGCTGCAATAGTTTTTGAGATATCGCAATTCGAAATATGCCCTGAGAAACAAAAAAGTGGGCGTGGCCAGTGCTAAATTCTCCTTTACCCTATTTTACATTCTGACCTGTAACTTGATACCCGTACATGGTATATCCATCAAAATTTGCACAAAGATGTATTTGTATGTGGAGATTTCAAATATTGCACTTTCATCTTTGTATCTGCAGCCAGTAATGTGTTATTGGACAGCAAAAAGTCTAATTATGTGTTTCTGAAGACACGAAATATACATCATCTTTATTGGAAAAATGTTTATGGAAGCCATACAGACACATCAGTAATTTTTATTTCACATCATATCCACATGCTATTCTACTTTCAAGCAAAATTTGGTGATGGTTAGTTGCCTGCTTTAAAAAGTAGAGCCCTTCAAAGTTGTTGTATTTTCTAAATAACTTTAATAGTACGTTTTGGGTGTTTGTTAAGAATAAAATACATTCATTGAGAAATGAACTGCCAAATACCTTAATGTTTCATTCGATCCTTCTTTATGGATAGTGCATATTTAAAATTTGTTTTAAAAGTTTAAAAATTACTTATTTATTAATAGTACATGCACAAAAAGAATATCAATGGATCAAAAGTATGCACTACAATTTATTTCTTATGATCTTATCTACCCCTTCTCGTGAACCAATTGTACTTTCAGTGAACTCTTTTATTGTATGCTTGCAAGATGATGAAAAATGGCTTGATTTGATTGAAGAAGTTGACAATGATCAAAGAAATGCAAACGTTAATAAGGTTTATGCACCCAAAGTGCATCGCAAGATCATATTTCTGGCCAGTAAGAGGATACTTGTTAGCGATTGACCGATAATTGCGTCGTGTACTCGTGTCAGCCATACGTTTCAACGGAAACTCTTAAACATCTTTATCGAGCTTTAGTCCAACCACACTTTGATTACTGCTCGATGATTTGGGGTAACTGTGGCGAATCTTTAAGAGGCAATCTTCAGAAACTCCAAAACTGAGCTGCAAAAGTTATTACGGGTGACTCATATGAAA